>QRFJ01005947.1:0-76326 GCA_006176705.1 Cocos nucifera | reverse complement strand
CGGATCCAATTTCTGCCAGCAAACTTTCTTGTACCAGAATGCTTCCTTCGTAGCCTCTGATGTAGCGATATTTCTGCCTCCATGGTGGAATTTGCTATCACGATTTGTCTTGAAAAAGCTCTTTCAAGGCGACAGTACCCCAATTGCACACAAAACAGACTCTCAAATGTCGACTTTCGATCAATCTACATCAGACATGAAATCCAAGTCTGTGTTATCCCTTGGACTATGGGAGTTCCTCCCATTACCAAAGACCAACACATATCCTTAGTTCTTCTCAGTGTATCTTAAAGAATAGATTTCATAGAAGTTCAGTATCTTCATCTGGATTTGACTGATATCTGAAAAATTTCTTGTGACCTCACAGAGGGCATATCAGTGTCGTGGTAACCATTAGCATGACATTACATGAGGTTCCTAATTGCAGAAGCATAAGGAGTCTTACTCATGGTTCTATTTTCTCAGGTGTGCTAAAGGGCACATCTTCCTTGGAAAGATGAATACCAATGTCTGAAGGGTATTAAATCCCTTTTAGAGTTTCCATACTAACCTCTCTTAGTAACTTTTCTCTATGCTACAATCTTCTGTGAAAAGTCCTAGCATCCTATTCGTCTATTCCTATAGACCTTAATTCCTAGAATAAAGGATCTTCACCCTAGGCTTTCATGAGAAGACCCTGGACAACCATAATTTGACTTAATCATCAATCATGAGAATATCCATTCCATAAGGAGGATGTCATCACATACAATACGAGAAGACAACAGCTCATCCTACTGACCTTTTTTGAAGACACACGATTCCATCTTCATTTTTGATGAAACCAAACTTTTTGATCACCATCATTGAAATGAGTGTTCCAGCTCCAAGATGCTTGCTTAAGTCCATAATGGACCTTTGCGCTTGCAAACTGTATCAGTTACCGAGGATGTGAAAACCTAGCGGCTATTTCTATATAGATATTTTCCTCAAATATCCATTCAAGAAATGCCATTTTCACATCCATTTGCCATATTTATAATCAAAATAGGCTGCAATGGCAAGCAATGTGTGGATGGATTTATCATAGCACTGGGGAAAAGGTATCCGAATAGTCAATCCCTTCGTGTTGACTATAACCTTTTGCCACTAGTCTAGCCTTGAATACTCTACATTACCCCATCTGTACCAATCTCTTCTCTTGAAGATCCATTTAACACCCAAAGAATACTATACCTTCTTGATGGATCTACAAGGTCCAGCTTGGTTTAAAGTGCATCAATCGAGTCAAGTTTCTGACCAACATTGCCTCTAGCCATTTCTCGGAGTCAATATTGACATCACCTAATATAGGTTTTTGGGATCATCACCCAATGAGCCAACCATTACCCTACGAGAAAACATTTCTCTACTTCCTCTGAAATAATATCTAAGTATCTTTCAGGGAGATGGAAAACTCTTTTCGATCTATGAGGTGGAGGAGGTAGTGTTCTTATTGGCTCAACCTGATTTGGTTCCAATTGGTCCTTAGCTCATTGTACTTGTGAGACTTTCTCATCAAGCTTAATCTACTTTCCAATGCCGCTATCTTGAATAAACTATTTTTCAAAAAAATGGCATGTTGACCACAATCACATTATGATCTTCTGGAATGTAGAAATAGTATCCCAATAATTTTTTAAGATATCCTATGAATCGAGCTCTGAAGGACCTAAACTCTAACTTATCCATTTGTTGTCTTTTGACATGAGTCGAACAACCCTAAATTCTAAGATGACTCAGACTTGGTTTCTTACCGTGCCATATCTCATATGGTGTGGTAGGAACGATTTTAGAGGGAACCCTGTTTAGTAGATAAATTAAAGATAACAATGAATGTCCCCAAAAAAAATCAGGAAGGTCTGTGAAGCTCATCATGGATCGGATCATATCCAATAGAGTCCGATTTCTCCATTCTGAAACCCCGTTGAGTTGAGGTGTTCCTGGTGGAGTCCATTGAGAGACTATGCCATTTTCCTTGAGATAGTCTAGAAATTCTCGGCTAAGGTATTTACCTCCTCAATCTGATCGAAGAACCTTAATGGATTTTTCAGTTTATTTTTCTACTTCATTTCTGAATTCTTTGAACTTTTCAAAAGCTTCAGACTTGTGCCTCATAAGATACACATACCCATACCTAGACAGATCATCGGTAAAGGTAATGAAGTAGACAAAATTGCCTCTAGCCGGCACATCAAATGGGCTGCACACGTCAGTATGTACTAGGGCAAGGAGATCTGTGGCCCTCTCCCCATGTCCTACAAAAGGGAGTTTGGTCATTTTGCCTTGGAGACAAGATTCACAAGTTGGACATGACTCAGAAGTCAATGGACTCAATAGCCCATTTTTCTCCAATTTGTTAATCCTATCTTATACTATATGACCTAATCTCAGGTGCCATAGATATCTGTCATTTGGACTATCCCTAGGTCATTTGGCATTCACATTTTGCTCGATAGTTAGAACAGGTACATCAATATGTAGCTGATAAAGATCGTTAATAAGAAAATCATTTATAATTTTATTTTTTTCATAAAGAATGTTATAATGGTTCGTAAAGAAGGTAATCATAGCCTTCTAGTGCTACGCATGAAACAAAAATCAAATTCCTACTAGCTGCAGGCACATAATAATAGTCTTTCAAAACTAAGTCTAAATCAGATGGTAATCGAAGAGGATATGTTTCCACCGCTACTGCAGCAACTCTTGCTCCATTACCGATGCATAGGATCATGTCTCCATCCCTCAGCCTCCTGCTATCTTCAAGACCCTACATGGAAGTGCACAGATGAGCACTAGAACTAGAGTCAAGCACCCAACTGGATGCAAAAGAAATCATAAGGTTAGACTTGAAGGAAAATCCTAATTTCTCGATCCAGGTTCGTTCAGATCTGATCAGATCAAGAGATATATTTCAAAATTTTTTTCTTTGATCTATATCAGATCTAGGATGTTTCAGATCTGATTAATATTATTTTAATAAATAAAATAAATAAAGATAAATTAAATCAAATTTAATTTACCTGATTTGGGTAATCCTATTATCTTGTTGATGATCCTGTATGCAGCGGAAGGTTCTGGATCTAGCCATGCAAGCGCCTGGCCTCTACCGGTATCCACTCATGCTGGATCTAGAGATCCTCTTCTTCTTTATCACGTCTCCAAAAATTAGATCTGGATCTGATCTAGAGGATCTTCAAAACTCCTTTTGAAGATCAGCAGTCGTTCTTTGCAGCACCGCAACCTTCTTGCTTTTGATCACCTTTCTTTGATCTAGATCGCACCAACCAAAGTCCAAAACCCTTTTGAACATGGAGAGGAAAAGGAGAAGGAGGTTTGGCATGGAGGAAGAGGGGAGAGGCAGCCTTGGGGCGTGGGGAAACTCTGATCTCAATCTCATGTCACAATCTGAGTTGCGTACAGGGTCTTATTTATAGACTAACTGTGATCCAACTCCTCTTCTTCCCAACCAATCACAATCCTTTATGAAATCAGATCTAAATCTGATTGGTGGGAATAGAGTCCCCTGGATTCCTCCTTAGAGAGCACCTAAGATCAGTCAAAGTTGATTCTTAGAAGAACTCTAATTGGAATCCAAAAAGGAGATGGAGTCCTTGTCCAACAAGGACTCCTAGGCGCCTCCAACTTGGGCACATGCCTAGGGTGGCATGCACCCTCCTCCTTGCCAGGTTCTAGCAGGGGGACAGGCCCCCAACAGCTCTCCAATAGGTGCATGACATGTGGTCAGAAGTCAAAGTATCAATGGTCAACATTTGACCAGTCAAAGGTAGACTTTTGACCAAAGTCAAAGAACAAGAAATGGTAGGTGACCAAAAATGGCGGGTAATGTCTTACAAAATAAGACAACCTTTTCTGACTTGGACATCCTCCAGTCAGACCATATGAAGGCCTCTGATTGAGCACAAACTCCTTTGGCTCAGATAGGACAACTTATTTATGATAGAAAAAGAAGAACGTTAGGTTCAATCGAGTGCTAGCACGATTTTCTTGAACCTAATTGAATCTCATTCAGATCAATTGAACTAGATCAGTTCAATTGATGATCACCATATTCAAACCCTTGTTTGTGTGACCTAATTAGGTTCAGTTCTGTATGGTAATGGGATATGTCATGATCTCTATCATCGACATCATCGAAACTCCTTTCGATGGATCAGAACTCTTTTGATTCGAACAGCTAGAATGATTGATCATCTAAATCATTCTAATTGCTCCCAAAATCCACCAGTGACACCTAGCAGTATATGGTGGCAACCCATCAGAGCTGAATGCGAATCTCTTGGTGCAGCTACTTGTGTGATTAAGTTCTTCTATCTTGAGCTTCGATAAGATTAGGGTTAAGGTAAACTCGTCAAACCCTAGTTTCTGTCATATGATGTAATCATTCGATTCAAGTCCAATGTGAAAATCTAAATAGAAACTCTTTCTATTATTTCACTCTACCATGACCATGGGCTTCTGGACTTGATTCTCAGGATTATCATAGGGCTGCTCCTCTACCACTGAGGTAGATAGATTCCATCTTGATGCCATCCAGTTCCTACAATGAACATGCTATAGCCAACATACACCTCAGGGTTCCTTATGGCTAGGAGACCGAGTAATGGTGTAGTCAAACTATAACACCCTCAAGGTGAATTGCCGATGCACCTCAGGTCAAAGAACCAGACACACTACTGCAGCATCGAGTCAGTCATTGACGAGAAGGTAGACTCCTTAATGACTACTTGAGGTGGTCACGCACAGTGCCCTTATTCTCTAACAAGTACCTATACTCTCGCTCCGATGTCTCCACACCATAGACTCAAGGCTCATCTACTAAAGAGAAGCGATTGTACACCAACCTTCCGGATCAATCACCATCCTCGTGATGATCCTATGGTCAAGAGCAATTTATGAGTTAATAATGATTATTCATGTCTTAAATTTTCAACTCTTGAAAATATGAATTATCATTGCCATTAACTCAAAGGATGTATCATAGACACTAAATACACATATGTGATAGAAAATAACCCATTTATTGATTTTAGTCAAAATTATAATTTTGCCCTTAGAAGTGTATTACAAGTGTCAGCCAATTCTGGCTTCTAGGGCATATATATCTAACAAGACTCAATAACGAGCATACCTCCAGAAGGACCTTCCTTCTTGTTCTTTAGGGTGGCCAGGTAAGTAGGGCAGTTTCGCTTCCAGTGGCTGTTGCTGTTGCAATGGAAATACTTTCCTTTGGCAGCGGCTTTCATCCTCGACTCTGCCTTCTTCTTCTTTCCTCCTTCCATATTCTGCTTTTTTACAGACTTCTTTTTCTTTCCATAAGACTTTCTTTTAGAAGAAGTCTATTCCATAGCAAGAACTGAGCCTTTAGAATCTTTCATAGAAAGCTCAGTGGTGACCAGCATGTTCATTAATTCGGCCAAGAAATTTTGAAGTTTATGCATGTGGTAATTCATGATGAATTGCCCATATGCATCAGTCAAGGATTGCAGAATAATATCATTCTGCAGATCCAAGTCTAACTTCACACCGAGCTTCTCAAGCTCTTCCATGTCCTTGATCATCATCAGACAGTGATCTTGGACTGACTGTCCCATCATGCATCTTAGCCTTAAAAAGTCATTTCGTGACTTGATACTTGGCTGCACGACTCTGTTCACCAAACATCTCCCGTAGGTGAGCCAACATTTGGCGAGCAGTCTCGATATCTTCATGTTGTGCTGGAGCTCATCAGACATCGAGCCCAACATGTAATATCTGGCCTTATTATCTTCGTCTATCCATTTTTTAGAGATGCTCTCTATTCAGTGGATGGATGGGCTGGTAAGGTGGGAGGGTCCTGGTCCAATACATGGGTTAACTTCTCAGAACCCAAAATGATTTTGTAGTTCCTGAGCCAATCTTTATAATTGGGTCCGGTCAGTCTATGTGTGTCCAGGATACGTGCTAATGGGTTGGACGCAGATATTTTTCTATAGAGAGTCAAAGATTCTAGTTAGATACTATAATTATGACTTGACCAATTTATTTAAATTTTATTTTTAAATAAATTAGCTCCCACTATTTTCTCGGATCCCTACACTCTCTCTGTAGAGATGCAAAAATCTCCATGATTAATGATTTCTAGTGGGTGGTGCGGTCTCACCAACTGACTCATCACCTCACCTAACAGTTATTGGTGATGGGTTAGCCAATGAGTGAACAACTCTTGTTCAATGATTCTCTAATCATGGTGCACCCAAACTTGGTCTCTAATTCATGAATCTCACCGTATCCGAAATATTGATCCACTCCTTAGTTAAGTCAGACCCACCATTTGCACAGACTGGATTCCTAATTGAGTCTCTCACCGTATCCAAAATATTGAGCCCAACTCATCCTCCAGCCCATAGCATCCAATGCCTAATAGACATGGTTGCATCTTTTCGGTGCAACTGAGCCACTGTATCCAGCTGAGAACAATCAACCCCGAGAAAGGGCCCGCACATCTACAATGGTGGAAGACCTCAGACTTAATCTTTTCTTAGGGAGAATTGATTCAGGTCTCATTAAACTAGACTTGTCATAGTCATAACAATTATGACTAACCTAGTGGCATGGGTTAGCTCGGATTATTGACCACCTCAGATCAGAACTGTGTCAACAGATATGGCCAGGTAAGTGAGACCGGTGGAAGGGATATGCCATTAACTCGTACAAGAATGCATTCAGGTCGAGTAGCTCCCAATTAAAAATCCAGTCGATCGTATGTGCCAAACTTACCTTAGACACCAAATTGTTGAGCCAGAACCAATTGGGTTAGCCTACAATCCAGACTCTAACCTCTGAGCCTAATTAGGTCTTGCTTGATCGTGACTCGATCTTGACCCAGACTTAATCCTATTAGGCTGGTCAATTTAAGCATTGTTGATCCCATCTAACCAACTCTTGATTCGGTTTGATCAACCGCTTAGACCTAATTGAGCTACCCAAGCCCGAACCCAGTATTATGAATATGTCTTAGATCTAAAATTCTCAATTTTAGACCTAATTAATATTCCATAATCTTAATTCTTAATTAAGTAGGGTTCATAAATAAAATATGCACAATAAATCCTAGGGTTTCAGGATCTAGGGTTTTGCAGAAAGTAAGTTTTGGATTTTTGATTAAGGACGAACGCGCAGCACCGCTACACGTCATAAGAACACCCCATCGGATGGGAAGGAGAGGGCCTTTAAACCCTTCTTCATTCTTATGACTGGACGGCTAAGAGGAAATGCCTTAATCAGGAACATGTAATACTACAAAACAGTTTTAGATCTATATCATATATCTCATATACAAATTAGATCTAATCATGGCATATTTTGCATACATCTCATGTATCAAATCATGCATATTTTCAGATCTAAATTATCTCATAATAATCTAAAAAATTAGATTTAAATTGATCTTATCAAAATAAACTCTAATCTAGACAACTATGTAGAACTATTCTACAACTAGTCTAGACATGCATCAATCATATCTCATATGATGTTTAAAATTAAATAATTTTTATTTATTATTTTTTAGATATTATTATAATAATTATAATATCAAAAAATAGTAAATAAATAGATCTAAAATATGATTTAATCAAATTAAATTAAAAACATGCAAGACTATTCTATAGAACTATTCTATTTTAGAACTAGTCATGCATATTTTCTAATCTTAGATCCAAATTATTTAATTTTATTTTTTTCTGATTTTAGATCTAATCATATCTCATGTGATATCTGAAATCACTTATTTTTTAATTAGAATAAATTTAAAATTAAATCTAAACACTTTTAGAACCTTAGCTCTGATACCAGTTGAAGGAAAATCTTGATTTCCCGGACCAGGTTCGTTCAGATCTGATCGGATCAAGAGATATATTTTAAAAATTTTTCTCCTTGATCCTAATCAAATTTGATATGTTTTAGATCTAATCCTTATTATTCTAATAATAAAAAAAAAATCTAAATTAAATCAAATTTAATTTACCTTGATGTAGGATAATCCTATTACCCGTTGATGATCCTGTAAGCAGCAGAAGGTTCTGGATCTAGCTATGCAAGTGCCTGGCCTCTATCGGTATTCACTTGGACTAGATTTAGAGATCCTCTTCTTTTCTATTACGTCTCCAAAAATCATATCTGGATCTGATCTGAAGGATTTTTAAAACATCTTTTGAAGATTAGCAGTTGTCCTTTGTAGTAGTGCAGCCTTCTAGCTTTTTATCGCCTTTCTCTCGCCTGGATCGCACCGACTAAGATCCAAATTCCTTTTGGACATGGAGAGGAGAGGAAGAATTAGAACTTGGCATGGAGGAGAAAGAGGGAGGAAGCCTTGGGGCGTGGAGAACTCTTTTCTCAGATTTTAGATGCTCCTTGAGTTGGGCGCAGGGTCTTATTTATAGACTAAGAGTGATCCAACTCCTCTTCTTTCCAACCAATCACAACCCTTTGTGAAATAAGATTTAAATCTGATTCGTGGGAAAAGAGTCCCTAGGATTCCTTCTTAGATGGTGCCTAAGACCAATCAAACTTGGTTCTTAGGAGAACTCTAATCAGAATCCAAAAAGAAGATGGAGTCCCTATCCAACAGGGACTCCTGAGCGTCTCCAACTTGGGCACACTCCAAGGATGGCGTGCGCCCTCCTTCTTGCCAGGTTCTGGCTAGGGGATAGGCCTCCACCAGCTCTCCAATAGGTGCATGACACGTGGACAAAAGTCAAAGTATCAATGGTCAACATTTGACTAGTCAAAAGTTAATTTTTGACCAAAGTCAAAGGACGAAAAATCGCAGGTGACCAAAAATGGCAGGTATTGTCTTACAAAATAAGGCAACCCTTTTTTGACCTGGACAGGCTCCAGTCAGACCAGGTGAAGGCCTTTGATCGAGCACAAACTCCTTTGGCTCAGTAAGGACAACTATTTATGATAGTAAAAGAACGTTAGGTTCAATCGAGTGCTAGCACGATTTTCTTGAACCTAATTGAATCTCATTCAGATCAATTGAACTGGATTAGTTCAATTGATGATCACTAAATTCAAACTCTTATTTGTATAACCCAGGTAGGTTCAGTTCTATATGGTAATGGGATATGTCATGATCTCTATCATCGACATCATCGAAACTCCTTTCGATGGATCAGAAATCTTCTGATTCAAACAGCTAGAATGATCGATCATCTAAATCATTCTAATTGCTCCCAAAATCCACCAGTGACATCTAGCAGTATATGGTGGCAACCCATCAGAGCTGAATGCGAACCTCTTGGTGCAGCTATCTATGTGATTAAGTTCTTCTATCTTGAGCCCCGATCAGATTAGGGTTTAGGTGAACTCGTCAAACCCTAGTCTCTGTCATATGATGTAATCATTCGATTCAAGTCCAATGTGAAAACCTAAATAGAAACTCTTTCTATTATTTCACTCTGCCATGGCCATGGGCTTCTGGACTTGATTCTCATGATCATCATAGGGCTGCTCCTCTACCACTGAGGTAGATAGATTCCATCTTGATGCTATCCAGTTTCTACAATGAACATGCTATAGCCAACATACACCTTAGGAATCTGAATGGCTAGGAGATCGAGTTATGGTGTAGTCAAACTATAACACCCTCAAGGTGAACTGTCGATGCACCTCAGGTCAAAGAACCAGACACACCACTGCAGCATTGAGTCTGTCATTGACGAGAAGGTAGACTTCCTAATGACTACTCGAGGTGGTCACGCTCAGTACCCTCATTCTCTAACGAGTACCTGTACTCTTGCTCTGGTGTCTCCACACCGTAGACTTAAGACTCATCTACTAAAGAAAAGTGATTGTACACCAATCTTTCGGATCAATCACCATCCTCGTGATGATCATATGGTCGGAAGCATTTTATGAGTTAATAATGATTTATTCATGTCTTAAATTTTCAACTCTTGAAAATATGAATTATCATTACCATTAACTTCAAAGGATGTATCACAGACACTAAATACACATTTGTGATAGAAAATAACCCATTTTATTGATTTTAGTCAAAATTATAATTTTATCCTTAGAAGTGTATTACAAGTGTCAGTCAATTTTGGCTTCTAGGGCATATATATATCTAACACTGTAATCACCATTCCAGCACCCATTGAATCAAACTTAACTCCTAATACAAAAACTCAATTCATGAGCATTTTAGAAGAACAAATAGGAAAAATTCTTAATAAACATGGGTCTGAGAATGGGATCACAAATTATGTTCCTAAAATTAATAATGAATATATCAATAATGAGATTATAAATTAACTTTCTGAGATTGGCAGTCCAAAATCATTAGAGTTTGTCAATCTAATATTTGACATAGGATAGTAAGCTGCATTGTGTTCGGTTGAAGACGGTAAACTTAGCGCTTGTTTGGAGGCAATCCAATATTTAGTTTTCTTTAGTCTAATTTATTTTTTTAGTTGATTTTTTTTAGGACAATTTGAATAAGCTAGAGGGAGAGCTCAAATTTTTAAAGGCATGTGCTGGAGCAAAAATATACTGAGTTAGGTGTATTCTTCCATGTTCTTTATTACATCCTTTATTTTTTCTTCTCCATTGAAGATAATGTCGATTAAGTTGGGGGGAGAAAAATAAAAATTTTAAAATTTTAAGTTCTCGAAATAGTTAGTATTTAGATACCTGATTATGCTTAAGAATCGAATTAAACTAAGCATTTTTAAAAAAAAATTGATGCACAAATTAGAGAATCTGTGAGATATTGAGGAATTAAGTATTAAGAAAATTCAATAAAGAGTTAAGTCTAGAATATAAAATTTTTTTTCTTGAAGCATTTCTAATTATTTCTACTAGCATCAAAGAAAAGTCTAGTTTTTATAGGCTCGTGTAGGATAACTATACATTTCTTCATATAACAAATTTATTTTAATAAAATAGTTTTCAAGTACTTCTCACTGAGTAACCAGGCCTCTTTGCCTAAGCAAGCATTGAGTTTCGCATCAAAAGGAGGAAAGGGCAAAGAAGCTCATTGTAAAGCTAGTCTTAACTCGTAGCCTGTTTGATTCGAGCTAGTAAGTTCGAGGGATATTCTATACCTAGTGCCCTAAAGCCAACTGGTTTGGGAGTCATTGACCCAAGACTCGCTACATGGATCAAATAGAAAGCTTAAAAAATTAAGACACTCAATATTGGTACAACATTAAAAAAATAAATAAATATTGATTTTCCATCGAATAATTGGATCCCGTTGCCTAAGTAAGTAATGATATTTGCATCAAAAAGTGGACAATGTAAAAATAAAAATCAATAAATGAAGGGCGGAATAAGTAATACACTTGTCTATATGAAAGTTTAGACAAATCAGAGATAAAGGAGGGATAATTTGAAAAATATTCAGAAAAGTTTAATATTTTTTACTTAATTTTTCTATTGATAAGTATTAATACCCCAATGATGTGTCTCATTTAAGCTCTACTGAATATCAATGGCCATTTTGAAAACTGCTTAGGTAAAATTCGAAACTCTAAAGTTAAAAGATATTTAAAACTAAATTCTTTCTTTACTCGAGGACGAGCAAAGCTTAAGTTAGGGGGTGTGATAAGTACCATAAATTTATCAATAAAAGTATTAATTTATTAATTAATTCATATTAATTTTTAAGAATTAATGATCAATTTATATATAATTTTTAAGAAATTTATATTTTTATTAATTAAAAAATTAATTAAAAAATAATAAAATAAAATAAAAAAATTTTATTATCAATAGAAAGTGCTCATTTTTTTGATCATAATGAAATAAGTTTGAAGCAAAATGGAGCTAAAACAAAGAAGATATGAATTTCTAAAAAATAAAATAAATAAAAATTAAATAAAAAAAATGGCTCAGTCGGCTCTACAAGCCAAGCCAAGCCATCAAAGTTGACTCAACTGCATGTTAGATATATGTGCCCTAGAAGCCAAAATTAGCTGACACTAGTAATACACCTCTAGGGGCAAAATTATAATTTTGACTAAAATCAATAAAATAGATTATTTTCCAACATATATGTGTATTTAGTGTCTGTGATACATCCTTTGAGTTAATGGTAATGATAATTCATATTTTCAAGAAGTTGAAAATTTAAGACGTGAATAATCATTATTAACTCATAAAATGCTTCTGACCATAGGATCATCATTAGGATGGTGATTGATCCAGAAGGTTGGTGTACAATCACTTCTCTTTAGTAGATGAGTCTTGAGTCTATGGTGTGGAGACATCAAAATGAGAGTATAGATACTCATTGGAGAACGAGGGCACTGAGCGTCACCACCTCGAGTAGTCATTAGGAAGTCTACCTTCTCGTCAATGACTGACTCGATGCTGCAATGGTGTGTCTGGTTCTTTGACCTGAGGTGCATCGACAGTTCACCTTGAGGGTGTTATAGTTTGACTACACCATAACTCGATCTTCTAGCCATACGGAACCCTGAGGTGTATGTTGGCTATAGCATGTTCATTGTAGGAACTGGATTGCATCAAGATGGAATCTATCTACCTTGGTGGTAGAGGAGCAGCCCTATGATGATCATGAGAATCAAGTCCAGAAGCCCATGGCCATGGCAGAGTGAAATAATAGAAAGAGTTTCTATTTAGGTTTTCACATCAGACTTGAATCGAATGATTACATCATATGACAGAGACTAGGGTTTGACGAGTTCACCTTAACCCTAATCTGATCGGGGCTCAAGATAGAAGAACTTAATCACACAGGTAGCTACACCAAGAGGTTCGCATTCAACTCTGATGGGTTGCCACCATATACTGCTAGGTGTCACTGATGGATTTTGGGAGCAATTAGAATAATTTAGATGATCGATCATTCTAGCTGTTCGAATTAGAAAGTTCTAATCCATCGAAAGAAGTTTCGATGATGTCGATGATAGAGATCATGACATATCCCATTACCATATAGAACTAAACCTAACTAGGTCACACAAATAGGGGTTTGAATCTGGTGATCATCAATTAAACTGATCGAGTTTAATTGATCTGAATAAGATTCAATTAGGTTTAAGAAAATCGAGCTAGCACTCGATTGAACCTAATGTTCTTCTTTTACTATCATAAATAGTGGTCCTGACTAAGCCAAAGGAGTTTGTGCTTGATCAGAGGCCTTCACTTGGTTTGATTGGAGCCTGTCCAAGTCAGAAAAGGGTTGTCTTATTTTGAAAGATAATACCTACCATTTTTGGTCATCTGTCATTTCTCATCCTTTGACTTTGGTCAAAAGTTGACCTTTGACTGGTCAAATATTGACCATTGATACTTTGACTTCTGTCCACGTGTCACACATCTATTGGAGGGCTGGTGGGGGCTTGTCCCCCTACCAAAACCTGGCAAGGAGGAGGGCGCACACCACCCTTGGCATGTGCCCAAGCTGGAGGCGCCCAGGAGTCCCTATTGGACAGGGACTCCATCTCCTTTTTGGATTCCAATTAGACTTCTCCTAAGAACTAAGTTTGACTGGTCTTAGGCGCCATCTAAGGAGGAATCCAAGGGACTCTATTCCCACCAATCAAATTTAGATCTGATCTCACAAAGAGTTGTGATTGGTTGGAAAGAAGAGGAGTTGGATCACGCATAGTCTATAAATAAGACCCTGCGCCCAACCGAAAGAGCATGGAAAATTCCCACGCCCCGAGGCTAGTTCTCTCCTCCTCCTCCATGCCAAGCCCATCTTCTCCCTCTCCTCTTCATGCCCAAAGTGGTTTGGGATCTTGGTTGGTGCAATCCAGATGAGAGAAAGGCGATAGAAAGCTAGAAGGCTGTGCTGCTGCAAAGGACAATTGTTGATCTTCGAAAGGTGTTTTGGGATCCTCCAAATCAGATTCAGATCTAATTTTTGGAGACGTGATAGAAAAGAAGAGGATCTCTAGATCCAGTCCGAGTGGATACCGATAGAGGCTAGGCACTTGCATGGCTAGATCCAGAACCTTCTGCTGCTTATAGGATCATTAACGGGTAATAGGATTATCCTATGTTAAGGTAAATTAAATTTGATTTAATTTATCTGAATTTATTTTAATTATTAAAATAATAAAGATCAGATCTGAAACATTCTAGATCTGATCTAGATCAAAGAAAAAAATTTTTGAAATATATCTCTTGATTCGATCAGATCTGAACGAGCCTGGTTCGAGAAATCAAAATTTTCCTTCACTACAAGCGTGGACCGCCAGCTCAGCAGAAACCGATGAATCAAGGCACGACACGTGGCGGACCTAGACCCTTAAATGGTCTACAGAAATTTATCATGGCTCATAGGGTACTTGGGTCTTTTCACTCAGTGACAAGAGTGCTGATTGGTTGTGGTGTGCGGTGTGACCGATCCACGTAGTCCATGGAAATAGTAATTGCTTGATCGGATGACTACGGTTGATTACAGTCAAGATCGGATGGCGGTGCTTATTTTTGGATTTGATTCAAATTCTATCAACGATCTAATGCAATCCAATGGTCAGAAAACCAATCGATAAAGATCCAACGATTCAGAATGCACCCGATGGCGATCAGGACTCCCAATGCATGATCAGCGGCCAGATTTTCTCCATCAATGTGCGATCGAATGGGTAGAATTTAATCCAACATGATTTGTACTGATATATATCCGATTTTGATGATTTTTGAATCGTTCGATTTCTATCAGTAGCCAGATTTCATCCAAAGTAGCAAAATTCATCTAGAACTCCTTTTAATCTAATTTTTACATAGATTTCTTCATATTTTGATGATCAAAGAGCCCCTTAGTTCCACATTGCCCAGAAGAAAACTCTCCAACCCTCCTAGCTCTATAAAAAGAACCTCAGACCTCTAGAAATCAACATCTCCGATCAAGGTGAAGCTTTGGTACAGGATGAAGCTAGGCTCTGGTTTAATGGCTGCTTCGAGGCAACTGGTATCAAGAGGAAAAGTAGGGCTTCTACACCATCTTTCCACCCATGCCGATCCAAGATCAAAGATCAGGCTATTTTATTTTATTTTCTTTTTAAATTTCATGCATTTAAATTCTAAAATTTTAATTAATAAAAATTTTATTATTATATTTTAATTTTAGCTTTTTATTTTTATTAAAATTTAATTTTTTTATTTTAATTATTGCTTTTTAATTTTCTGCAAGTAGATGCTAAGCTCTAACTAGTAGATCATAGTATCAAGTTTACTTTTCTGTATAATTTAATTTTCACTTTGCAATTTTAAATTTTTGACTTCAAATTCTATTTTCAAATCTTTTTTTTTTTAAGAAAATCAAAGACTTCAAATCTAAAAACACTATCTTTCCTATGGATTCGACCCGACTCACTACTATCTATGTATTTTTAATTATTTTAAGAAGTCGGATTAAACTGATAAATATGGTGTCTTAATGACAACATCGCGTTCCTATCAAGTTTTTGGCACCATTGTCGGAGAAGGCACGGACATTAAATTTTTGATCTCTTTAATTTTTTTATAAATAAATTATAAATAAAAATTTTATATTCTTATAAATATTTCTTGCTAATTTTTTTTATTATTTTACAGAAAAAGAGATTAAAGAACAAAAAGAATCAGGAGTTTTGCTTGGTGAGATCAATCCTAACCCTAGTTCTCTTTTCTTTTTATTTTATTTATTTATTTATTTTATTTTTAAGTTAATTTTCAAAAAAATATTCATTTAAATCTAATTAAAAATCTCATGATAAGATTAGAAATCCTAACTGCTTAGAGCATGTATCATATTATTTTTATTTTTAATTTTTTTTGGTAATTGTTGGAGGTAAGGTAAGCCTTTCAGAATTCAATTAGTTGTATGCATCTAGTTTAAATTGCATAGAATTCTTTGATTGAAATTTTTTTGTGCATATTCACATTAAACCATATTAAGGGCACAATCTAATTAAACAAGATAAGGTGGAGATTTGATCACCCTTTCTTAGCCCACAAACAACCAACCAACATCCTGCGTTGACCTAAGCTTTTAATTTTAAAATCAATTAGACATCAACCCTAGGAACTCGAGCTTAATAGGATAAGAAATCCTAAGAGTTGAACTAGGTTAGGGTTAGTCAATTTGATTGGTGTCTAGGAAAATGGTTTAGGGATGACTGAGCTCGAAGAAAGGATGTTTTTAATTAGTTCCGTTCGCTTATCTGACTAAGCATAATTGGTGTCTAAGGTAAGTAACGGGGGGACTCCCACCGACCTTACTCTACCTGGCCAGTTGATTGGCTGATCTTACACTTGGAGGGCTTGAAGGTGACCTTGGTAGTTAGGAACTATCTAGATTTAGGATAACCATATCAGAATTGATTGATCAACTTGATTGCTAACCAACATCAAATCTAATTAAACCTAGTTCTTTTCTCTCTTCTTAGTTCTAGGACTCCTTAGGACCTCTTATTTAGAACTCTTCTTTCTTTCTTCTTCTTTCTCCTCTAAAAATAAAAGAAAATAAAAAAATAAAAATTAAATTTAACTAACTAAAAATATATTAAAAATAATAATTAAATTAATAAATAAAATAATTAATTTTTAATATAATAAAATAATAAAAAATATAAAAAAATTCTAAATTTTTTTTTGAATAATACGTTAGGATTGCACTAATACATATATGGTAGAAAATTACTTTACCTGATCTAGTTGAATCCAATCATAACATTAATGGTTGACCTGAACCTAATAGTCTAAAAATTAGATAAAGTTGATCTTCTTGCTCAGAAATTAGATCAACTCCTAATCCTAGGTCAACAATCTCCTGCACAATTCACATCATCTTCTAATTATCAAGAGATTTGTTCAATCTATACTAGCCCAACCCATCATGTGAGTGAATATCCTATGACTGCATAGTTTTCACATTTTATCCAAGAACAAGTTCAAACTGCTCAAAGATACTCCAAATTGATTAATGACCCATTTTTAAATTCATATAATCTAAATTGGAGCAACCACCATAATTTTTCTCATAATTTTTTTTGGACATCCCAACAGACTCAGGCTCAGACCCAAATTTTATCTATCCAAAATTATCAGAATAGACCTCAATACCAGAACTATACTTATAACAGAGGTCAGCCTAGTAAACCTTTTTAGCCACCACATCATAATCAGCCCGCATACCTACCTCCTCAATAGATCAATCTAGCTGATGATAGATTTAACCAACTTTAATAATTGATTCTGACTCAACGTCAATCTATCGTCAGACTAGAAGCTCAAATTGGACAACTAGCTAAATCTAACACGAGAAAAAAACTAGATCAACTACCAAACCTACCAATTTCAAACAACCCACCTAATGTCCATCAATCACCTGGATTAAATTATCAATCTAATATCCCACCTAAGAATCCTCAATTAGAGAATGCCAAAGTAATTCTTGAACTTAAAAGATATAGGATTCTTATGGACCCATACCAAGATCAGGTGAGAGAGGCTAGTACTCATGCTAGCCAAAATAAAAATTTAGAGAAACAGATTAGTACTGAGACTAACCACATAGAAGAACCTGAGCCTGAAACTAGTACTGATGCTGGTTCCAATTTAAATGAGATAGACATAGAGAAAAAGAGAATAGATGATTTACCCGAGACTTATAAACCTAAAAATATGTTTCCTTCAACCGTAGAAGCAGGTTCTTCTTACAAAAATCAAAAGGCATGTAATGAAATATCAATTGAGTTATTTAAACAAGATCATATTAATTTACCTCCAAAATTAAAATCATCTTTAATCACCATTCCAGCACCCATTGAATCAAACTTAACTTCTGATACAAGAACACAATTCATGAGCATTTTAGAAGAACAAATAGGAGAAATTTTTAATAAACATGGGTCTGAGAATGGGATCATAAACTATGTCCCTAAAATTAACAATGAATATATCAATAATGAGATTATAAATTAACTTTCTGAGATTAGTAATCCAAAATCATTAGAATTTGTCAATCCAATATTTGACATAGGATAGTAAGCTGCATTATGTCCGACTGAAGATAGTAAACTTAACGCTTGTTGGGAGGTAACCCAATATTTAGTTTTCTTTAGTCTAATTTATCTTTTAAGTTGATTTTCTTTTTAGGATAATTTGAATAAGCTGGAGGAAGAGCTCAAATTTTTAAAGGCATGTGTTGGACCAAAAATATACTGAGTTAGGTGTATTCTTTCATGTTCTTTATTACATCCTTTATTTTTTGTTCTCCATTGAGGATAATGTCGATTAAGTTGGGAGGAAGAAAAATAAAAATCATAAAATTTTAAGTTCTCGAAAAAATTAGTATTTAGACACCTGATTATGCTTAAGAATCAAATTAAACTAAGCATTTTTAAAAAAAAATTGATGCACATATCAGAGAATTTGTGAGATATTGAGGAATCAAGTATTAAGAAAATTCAATAAAGAGTTAAGTCTAGAATATAAAAAGTTTTTTCTTGAAGCATTTTTAATTATTTCTACTAGCATCAAAAAAATGTTTACTTTTTATAGGCTTATGTAGGGTAACTATACATTTTTTTATATAACAAATTTATTTTAATAAAATAGTTTTCAAGTACTTCTCACTGAGTAACTGGGCCTCTTTGCTCAAGCAAGCATTGAGTTTCATGTCAAAAGATAGAAAGGGCAAAGAAGCTCATTATAAAGCTAGAATTAACTCGTAGCCTGTTTGATTCAAGCTAGTAAGTCCGAGGGATATTCTATACCTAGTACTCTAAAGCCAACTGGTTTGGGAGTCATTGGCCCAAGACTCGCTACATGGATCAAATAGAAAGCTTAAGGAATTAAGACACTCTATAGTGGTACAACATTAAAAAAAAAAAAATATTGGTTTTCCATCGAGTAACCAGATTTTGTTGCCTAAGTAAGCAATGATATTTGCATCAAAAAATGGATAATATGAAAATAAAAATCATTAAATAAAGGATGGAAGAAGTAATACACTTGTCTATATGAAAGTTTAGACAAATCAGAGATAAATGAGGGATAATTTGAAAAAAGTTTAGAAAAATTTAATATTTTTTACTTAATTTTTTTATTGATAAATATTAATATCCTAATAATATGTCTTATTTAAACTCTACTAAATATCAATGGCCATTTTAAAAACTGTTTAGGTAAAATTCGAAACTCTAAAGTTAAAAGATATTTAAAACTAAATTCTTTCTTTACTCGAGGATGAGCAAAGCTTAAGTTGAGAGGTGTTATAAGTATCATAAATTCACCAATAAAAGTATTAATTTATCAATTAATTTATATTAATTTTTAAGAATTAATGATCAATTTATATATAATTTTTAAAAAATTCATATTTTTATTAACTAAAAAATTAATTAAAAAATAAAAAAAATAAAATTTTATTATCAATAGAAAGAGCTCATTTTTTTAATCATAACAAAATAAGTTTGAAGCAAAACGGAGCTAAAACAAAGAAGATGTAAATTTCTAAAGAAATAAAATAAATAAAAATTAAATAAAGAAAAGAAAATGGCTCAGCCGGCTCTACAAGCCAAGCCACCAAGCCAAGCCAAGCCATCAAAGCCGACTCAGCCGCAGAAGCCATCAGTTGGTCCATGATCTAGGTGTGGACCGCCAGCTCAGTAGAAATCGATGAATCAAGGCACGACACGTGGCGGACCTAGACCCTTAAAGGGTCTATAGAAATTTATCGCGACTCATAAGGTATTTTGGTCTTTTCACTCAGTGACAGGAGTGCTGATTGACTGTGGTATATGGTGCTGTCGGTCCACACAGTCCATGGAAACAGTAATTGCACAATCGGACAGCTGTGATTGATTGCGGTCAAGATCGGACCGCGGTGGTTATTTTTGGGTTTGATTCGAATTCTATCAGCGATCTAGCGCAATCCGATGGCCAAAAAATCAATCAATGAAGATCCAATGATCCAGAAAGCTCTCAACTTGATTAAAACATCCAAAATGCTATCAGCAACCAAATTTTCTCCATCAATGCATGATTGGATGGCTAGAATTTAATCCAACCTGATTTGTGCTGATACACATCCAATTTTGATGATTTTTTAACCGTTGGATTTTTATCAATGGCCAGATTTCATCCAAAGTAGTAGAATTCATCTAGGACTTCTTTTAATCTAATTTTTGTATAGATTTTTTTTATATTTTGATGATCAAAGAGCTCCTTGGTCCCATATTGCCTAGAAGAAAACTCTCCAGCCCTCCTAGCTCTATAAAAAGGACCCCAGGCCTCCAAAAATCAACATCTCCGATCAAGATAAAGCTTTGATATAGGATGAAGCTAGGCTCTAGGTTAATGGTTGCTTCGAGCCAACTGGTGTCGAGAGAAAAAGCTGGGCTTCCATACCATCTTTCCACCCATGCCGATCTAAGATCAGAGATCAAGCTATTTTATTTTATTTTTTTTTAAAAATTTCATATATTTAAATTCTAAAATTTTAATTAATAAAAATTTTATTATTATATTTTAATTTTAGTTTTTTATTTTTATTATAATTTAATTTTTATATTTTAATTATTATTTTTTATCTTTCTACAAGTAGATGCTAAGATCTAACTAGTAGATCTTAGTATCAAGTTTACTTTTCTGCATAATTTAATTTTCACTTCGCAATTTTAAATTTTCAACTTCAAATTCTATTTCTAATTTTTTTTTTTTAAGAAAATCAAAGACTTCAAATCTAAAAATACTATCTTTCCTATGGATTCGACCCGACTCACTATTATCTACGTATTTTTAATTATTTTAAGAAGTTAGATTAAACTGATAAACATGGTGTCTTAATGACAACATCGTGTTCCTATCAGGAGTGGATGTAGGTGTTGAGTTTGGCATCAAACTACTATTAAATTATTATGTTTGTGATTATGTATTTCTACCTTATTACTTTTATTCACTGCATATTACATAGCTTGTTTCATTTAAGCCCTTGATTAGTTTAAATTGCTCATATCTTAAGCTAAATTTTAAAATAACTAATTCACCCCCCCTCTTGGGAAGCCATCCTTGGGCAATAAGTGGTATTAGAGCAGGTGCTCTAATATTAGTTGTTGATCAAACTATCAAAGAGCTAAAAATTAAATGGCAACCCCAATTAGGACTCCATTGGTTAAGGAGCAATCAACCAATAGACCCCCGCTATTCAATGGGACTAACTATATCTATTGGAAAGCACGAATGAGAATATTCATCCAAGCACAAGATTATGACATGTGAAATGTCATAATGTTAGGACCTTACACACCTATAATCATGGTTGATGGAGTGTCCATCCCAAAACCTAAAAAAGATTGGGATGAACATGACAAGAAGAAAGCTAAACTTAACACCAAAGCAATGAATATTTTATATTATGCTTTGGACACTAATGAGTTCAATAGAATATCAACATGTTCATCCACCAAAAAAATTTAGAATAGACTTGAAGTTATCCATGAGGGTACTAATCAAGTCAAGAAATCAAAGATAAATATGTTAGTACATAAGTATAAGTTATTTAAAATGAAATCACATGAAACCATAACTAAAATATTCACTAGATTCACTGATATTCTAAATGATTTGAAAAGTCTTGGAAGAGATTATACTAATAGCGATGTTGTGTATAAAATTCTTAGATCTTTGTCAAAAAATTGGAAGCCAAAGATGACTACCATTCAAGAGGCGAAAGACTTAAATACTCTTGCAATGCAGGAGTTAGTTGGGTCACTCATGATCCATGAGCTGAACATGAACGAAAGACAAGAAGAGAAAGTGAAGAAAAAGAAGAGCATAGCACTTAAAGCTACAGCCATGTATGAAGAGAAAAGTAACTCTGAAGAAGATGAAGGGAAATCCTGATTTCCCGATCCAGGTTCGTTCAGATCTGATCAGATCAAGAGATATATTTCAAAAATTTTTCTCTTGATCCCAATCAGATCTTGATATGTTTCAAATCTGATTCTTATTATTTTAATAAAATAAAATTAAAAGATAAATTAAATCAAATTTAATTTACCTGATCTGGGTAATCCTATTACCCTGTTGATGATCCTGTTTGCAGCGGAAGGTTCTGGATCTTAGCCACGCAAGCGCCTGGCCTCTACCGGTATCCACTTGGGTTGGATCTGGAGATCCTCTTCTTCTCTATCACACCTCCAAAAATTAGATCTGGATCTGATCTGGAGGATCTTCAAAACTCTTTTGAAGATGAGCAGTCGTCCTTTGCAGCAGCGCAGCCTTCTTATTTTTGATCGCCTTTCTTTGATCTGAATCGCACCAACCAAGGTCCAAAACTCCTTTTGGATGTGGAGAGCAAGGGGAGAAGAGACTATGGCATGGAGAAGGAGGGGAGAGGCAGCCTTGGGGCGTGGGGTTTCTCAATTGAATTGCTTCTTATCTAGGAATCTGAGTTGGGCGCAGGGTCTTATTTATAGACTAAGCGTGATCCAACTCCTCTTCCTCCCAACCAATCACAACCCTTTGTGAAATCAGATCTAAATCTGATTGGTGGGAATAGAGACCCCTGGATTCCTCCTTAGAGGGCGCCTAAGACCAGTCAAAGTTGGTTCTTAGAAGAACTCTAATTGGAATCCAAAAAGGAGATGGAGTCCTTGTCCAACAAGGACTCCTAGGCGCCTCCAACTTGGGCACACGCCTAGGGTGGCGTGCGCCCTTCTCCTTGCCAGGTTCTGGCAGGGGGACAGGCCCCCACCAGCTCTCCAATAGGTGCATGACATGTGGTCAAAAGTCAAAGTGTCAATGGTCAACATTTGACCAGTCAAAGGTAGACTTTTGACCAAAGTCAAAGAACAAGAAATGGCAGGTGACCAAAAATGGCAGGTAATGTCTTACAAATAAGACAACCTTTTCTGACTTGGACAACCTCCAGTCAGACCATATGAAGGCCTCTGTTTGAGCACAAACTCCTTTGGCTCAGACAGGACAACTTATTTATGATAGCAAAAGAAGAACGTTAGGTTCAATCGAGTGCTAGCACGATTTCCTTGAACCTAATTGAATCTCATTCAGATCAATTGAACTAGATCAGTTCAATTGATGATCACCAGATTCAAACCCTTGTTTGTGTGACCCAGTTAGGTTCAGTTCTGTATGGTAATGGGATATGTCATGATCTCTATCATCGACATCATCGAAACTCCTTTCGATGGATCAGAACTCTTCTGATTCGAACAGCTAGAATGATCGATCATCTAAATCATTCTAATTGCTCCCAAAATCCACCAGTGACACCTAGCAGTATATGGTGGCAACCCATCAGAGCTGAATGCGAACCTCTTGGTGCAGCTACCTGTGTGATTCAAGTTCTTCTATCTTGAGCCCCGATCAGATTAGGGTTAAGGTGAACTCGTCAAACCCTAGTCTCTGTCATATGATGTAATCATTCGATTCGAGTCCAATGTGAAAATCTAAATAGAAACTCTTTCTATTATTTCACTCTACCATGGCCATGGATTTCTGGACTTGATTCTCATGATCATCATAGGGCTACTCCTCTACCACCGAGGTAGATAGATTCCATCTTGATGCAATCCAGTTCCTACAATGAACATGTCTATAGCCAACATACACCTCAGGGTTCCATATGGCTAGGAGACCGAGTAATGGTGTAGTCAAACTATAACACCCTCAAGGTGAACTGCCGATGCATCTCAGGTCAAAGAACCAGACACACTACTGCAGCATCGAGTCAGTCATTGACGAGAAGGTAGACTCCCTAATGACTACTCGAGGTGGTCACGCTCAGTGCCCTCGTTCTCTAACGAGTACCTGTACTCTCGCTCCGGTGTCTCCACACCGTAGACTCAAGACTCATCTACTAAAGAGAAGCGATTGTACACCAACCTTCCGGATCAATCACCATCCTCGTGATGATCCTATGGTCAGGAGCAATTTATGAGTTAATAATGATTATTCATGTCTTAAATTTTCAACTCTTGAAAATATGAATTATCATTACCATTAACTCAAAGGATGTATCACAGACACTAAATACACATATGTGATAGAAAATAACCCATTTTATTGAATTTAGTCAAAATTATAATTTTGCCCCTAGAAGTGTATTACAAGTGTCAGCCAATTCTGGCTTCTAGGGCACATATATCTAACAATCTCCCACTTGTCCTAAAGCCAATTGGCTACAAGTCTAAGTCCCATCTTCTCAAGGTGGGCTTCGATCTTCTGCTGGCCCAACGGCTTTGTAAGTGGGTCTGCCACATTATCTGCGGAGTTGACTCTCTTGACCTCGACATAACCCTTCTCGAGGTAATCGTGGATGAGGTGGTATCGCCGCTCAATATGCTTGGATTTCTGGTGAGACCTCGGCTCCTTAGCAAGGGCTATGGCGCCATTGTTGTCGCAGTATAGAGGAATGGCATCTGATGGCATTACTCCAATTTCTGCAGCAAACTTCTTGTACCAGAATGCTTCCTTCGCAGCTTCTGATGCAGCGATATATTCTGCTTCCATGGTGGAATCTGCTATCACCATTTGCTTGGAACTCTTCCAGCTGATAGCTCCACCATTGCACACAAACAGACTCCCAGATGTCGACTTTCGATCATCTATATCGGACATGAAATCCGAGTCTGTGTATCCCTGGACTTGGAGTTCTCCATTACCAAAGACCAACATCATATCCTTAGTTCTTCTCAAGTACTTAAGGATACATTTCACAGAAGTCCAGTGTTCTTCACCTGGATTTGACTGATATCTGCTTGTGACACTCACAGCATGGGCTATATCAGGTCGTGTACATAGCATGGCATACATGAGGCTCCCTATTGCAGAAGCATAAGGGATCTTGCTCATGCGTTCTATTTCCTCAGGTGTGCTGGGGCACATCTTCTTGGAAAGATGAATACCATGTCTGAAGGGTATTAATCCCCTCTTAGAGTTTTCCATACTAAACCTCTTTAGTACTTTCCTCTATGTACATCTTCTGTGAAAGTCCTAGCATCCTATTCGGTCTATCCCTATAGACCTTAATTCCTAGAATAAAGGATGCTTCACCTAGGTCTTTCATGGAGAATTCCTTGGACAACCACATCTTGACTGATGTCAACATGGGAATATCATTCCCAATAAGGAGGATGTCATCCACGTACAATACGAGGAAGACAACAGCGCTCCCACTGACCCTTTTTGAAAACACATGGTTCCTCTTCATTTTTGATGAAACCAAACTTTTTGATCACATCATTGAAATGAGTGTTCCAGCTCCGAGATGCTTGCTTAAGTCCATATATGGACCTTTGCAGCTTGCAAACCTTGTGATCAGTATCACTGGATGTGAAACCTAGCGGCTGTTCCATATAGATATCTTCCTCAAGATATCCATTTAAGGAATGCCGTTTTCACGTCCATTTGCCATATTTCATAATCGAAATAGGCTGCAACAGCAAGCAATGTGCGGATGGATTTTAGCATAGCTACTGGGGAAAAAAAAGGTATCCTGATAGTCAATGCCTTCGCGTTGACTATAACCTTTTGCCACTAGTCTAGCCTTGAATGTCTCCACATTCCCATCTGCACCAATCTTTCTCTTGAAGATCCATTTACATCCCAATAGGTACTATACCTTCTGGTGGATCTACCAAGGTCCAGACTTGGTTTGAGTGCATCGAGTCAATTTCTGACTGCATTGCCTCTAGCCATTTCTCGGAGTCGATATCTGATATCGCCTCATTGTAGGTTTTGGGATCATCTCCATGAGCACCATTACCTACGAGGAACATTTCCTCTACATTCCTCTGAAATAATACCTAAGTATCTTTCAGGGGGATGGGGAAAACTCTTTCCGATCTACGAGGTGGAGGAGGTAGTGTTCTTATTGGCTCAACCTGATTTGGTTCCACTTGGTCCTTAGCTCGTTCTGCTTGTGAGACTTTCTCATCAAGCTTGATCTATTTTCCAATGCCGCTATCTTGAATAAACTATTTTTCAAGAAAGATGGCATGTCGACTCACAATCACATTGTGGTCTTCTGGAATGTAGAAATAGTATCCTAATGACTCTTTAGGATATCCTATGAATCGAGCTCTGAAGGACCTAAACTCTAACTTGTCCGCTTGTTGTCTTTTGACATGAGCCGGACAACCCCAAATTCTGAGATGACTCAGACTTGGTTTCTTACCGTGCCATATCTCATACGGTGTGGGTAGGAACGGTTTTAGAGGGAACCCTATTCAGTAGATAGAATTGAAGTTAACAATGAGTGTCCCCAAAGAAAATCAGGAAGGTCTGTGAAGCTCATCATGGATCGAACCATATCCAATAGAGTCCGATTTCTCCGTTTCTGAAACCCCGTTTGAGTTGAGGTGTTCCTGGTGGAGTCCATTGAGAGACTATGCCATTTTCCTTGAGATAGTCTAGGAATTCCCTGGCTAAGGTATTCACCTCCTCGATCTGATCGAAGAACCTTAATGGGTTTTCCAGTTTATTTTTCTACTTCATGTCTGAATTCTTTGAACTTTTCAAAAGCTTCAGACTTATGTCTCATAAGATACACATACCCATACCTAGACAGATCATCGGTAAAGGTAATGAAGTAGACAAAATTGCCTCTAGCCGGCACATCAAATGGGCCGCACACATCAGTATGTACTAGGGCAAGGAGATCTGTGGCCCTCTCCCCATGTCCAACAAAAGGGAGTTTAGTCATTTTGCCTTGAAGACAAGATTCACAAGTTGGATATGACTCGGAAGTCAATGGACTCAATAGCCCATTTTTCTCCAATTTGTTGATCCTATCTTCTGCTATATGACCTAATCTCAGGTGCCATAGATATCTGTCGTTTGGACTATCCCTAGGTCGTTTGGCATTCACGTTTTGCTCGATAGTTAGAACAGGTACATCAATATGTAGCTGATAAAGACCATTAATAAGGAAACCATTTGCAATTTTATTTCTTTCATAAAGAATGTTACAATGGTCCTTAAAGAAGGTGAATCACATAACCTTCTTGTGCTAAGCATGAAACAGAAATCAAATTCCTGCTAGCTGCAGGCACATAATAACAGTCTTTCAAAACTAAGTCTAAACCAGATGGTAATCGAAGAGGGTATGTTCCCACGGCTACTGCAGCAACTCTTGCTCCATTACCGATGCGTAGGATCATGTCTCCATCCCTCAGCCTCCTGCTATCCTCAAGACCCTGCATAGAAGTGCACAGATGAGCACTAGAACCAGAGTCAAGCACCCAACTGGATGCAGAAGAAATCCGTAAGGTTAGACTCAATAACGAGCATACCTCCAGAAGGACCTTCCTTCTTGTTCTTCAGGGTGGCCAGGTAAGTAGGGCAGTTCCGCTTCCAATGGCCGTCGCTGTTGCAATGGAAACACTTTCCTTTGCCATCGGCCTTTTTCTTCGGCTTCTGCCTTCTTCTTCTTTGATCCTTCCACCTTTTGCTTTTTCACAGACTTCTTTTTCTTTCCATAAGACTTTCTTTTGGAAGAAGTCCGTTCCATAGCAAGAACTGAGCCTTTAGAACCTTTCATAGAAAGCTCAGCGGTAACCAGCATATTCATTAACTTCGGCCAAGGAATTTTGAAGTTTATGCATGTGGTAATTCATGATGAATTGCCCATATGCATCAGTCAAGGATTGCAGAATAATATCGTTCTGCAGGTCCAAGTCTAACTTCACACCGAGCTTCTCAAGCTCTTCCATGTCCTTGATCATTGTCAGACAGTGATCTTGGACTGACTGCCCATCACGCATCTTAGCCTTAAAAAGTCATTTCGTGACTTGATATTTGGCTGCGCGACTCTGTTCACCAAACATCTCCTGCAGGTGAGCCAACATTTGGCGAGCAGTCCCGATATCCTTCATGTTGGCGCTGGAGCTCATCAGACATCGAGCCCAACATGTAATATCTGGCCTTATTATCTTCGTCAATCCATTTTTTCCAGAGACGCTCTCTGTTCAACAGATGGATGGACGGGCTGGTAAGGTGGGAGGGTCCTGGTCCAAAACATGGGTTAACTTCTCGGAACCCAAAATAATTTTGTAGTTCCTGAGCCAATCTTTATAATTGGGTCCGGTCAGTCTATGTGTGTCCAGGATACGTGCCAATGGGTTGGACGCAGACATTTTCCTGTAGAGAGAGTCAAAGATTCTAGTTAGATACTGTAATTTTGACTTGACCAATTTATTTAGAGGATTTTATTTTTAAACAAATTAGCTCCCACTATTTTCTCGGATCCCTACACTCCCTCTGTAGAGATGCGAAAAATCTCCACGATTAATGATTTCTAGTGGGTGGTGCGGTCTCACCAACTGACTCATCACCTCACCTAACAGTTATTGGTGATGGGTTAGCCAATGAGTGAACAACTCTTGTTCAATGATTCTCTAATCATGGTGCACCCAAACTTGGTCTCTAATTCATGAATCTCACCGTATCCGAAATATTGATCCACTCCTTAGTTAAGTCAGACCCACCATTTGCATAGACTGGGTTCCTAATTGAGTCTCTCACCGTATCCGAAATATTGAGCCCAACTCATCCTCCAGCCCATAGCATCCAATGCCTAATAGACATGGTTGCATCTTCCCGGTGCAACTGAGCCACTGTATCCAGCCGAGAACAATCAACCCCGGGAAGGGCCCGCACATCTACAATGGTGGAAGACCTCAGACTTAATCTTTTCTTAGGGAGAATTGATTCAGGTCTCATTAAACTAGACTTGGCTTAGTCATAACAATTATGACTAACCTAGTGGCATGGGTTAGCTCGGATTATTGACCACCTCAGATCAGAACTGTGTCAACAGATATGGCCAGGTAAGTGAGATCCGGTGGAAGGAATATGCCATTAACTCGTACAAGAACGCATTCAGGTCGAGTAGCTTCCAATTAAAAACCAGTCGGTCGTCTGTGCCAAACTTACCTTAGACACCAAATTGTTGAGTCAGAACCAATTGGGTTAGCCTACAATCCAGACTCTAACCTCTGAGCCTAATTAGGTCTTGCTTGATCGTGACTCGATCTTGACCCAGACTTAATCCTATTAGGCTGGTCAATTTAAGCATTGTTGATCCCATCTAACCAACTCTTGATTCGGTTTGATCAACCGCTTAGACCTAATTGAGCTACCCAAGCCCGAACCCAGTATTATGAATATGTCTTAGATCTGAAAATTCTCAATTTTAGACCTAATTAATATTCCATAAACTTAATTCTTAATTTAAGTAGGGTTCATAAACAAAATATGCACAATAAATCCTAGGGTTTCAGGATCTAGGGTTTTGCAGAAAGTAAGTTTTGGGTTTCTGATTAAGGACGAACACGCAGCACCCCTACACATCATAAGAACACCCCATCGAATGGAAAGAGAGGGCCTTTAAACCCTTCTTCATTCTTATGACCGGACGGCCAAGAGGAACGCCTTAATCAGGAACATTCAATACTACAAAATAATATCAGATCTATATCATATATCTCATATACAAAGTAGATCTAATCATGGCATATTTTGCATACATCTCATGTATCAAATCATGCATATTTTTAGATCTAAATTATCTCATAATAATCTAAAAAATTAGATTTAAATTGATCTAATCAAAATAAATTCTAATCTAGATAATTATGTAGAACTATTCTACAACTAGTCTAGACATGCATCAATCATATCTCATATGATATTTAAAAATTAAATAATTTTTATTTGCTATTTTTTAGATGTTATTATAAACACTTATAATATCAAAAAATAGTAAATAAAAAAGATCTAAAATATGATTTAATCAGATTAAATCAAAAAACATGCAAGACTATTCTATAGAACTATTCTATTCTAGAACTAGTCATGCATATCTTCTAATCTTAGATCCAAATCATTTAATTTTAATTTTTTCTAATTTCAGATCTGATCACATCTCATGTGACATCTAAAATCAATTATTTTTTAATTAAAATAAATTTAAAATCAGATCTAAATAATTTAGAGAACCATGGCTCTGATACCAGTTGAAGGGAAATCCTGATTTCCCGGTCCAGGTTCGTTCAGATCTGATCAGATCAAGAGATATATTTCAAAAATTTTTCTCTTGATCTCAATCAGATCTTGATATATTTTAGATCTAATTCTTATTATTTTAATAAAATAAAATAAAAAAAGATAAATTAAATCAAATTTAATTTACCTGATTTGGGTAATCCTATTACCCTGTTGATGATCCTGTTTGCAGCGGAAGGTTCTGGATCTTAGCCACGCAAGCGCCTGGCCTCTACCGGTATCCACTCGGGTTGGATCTGGAGATCCTCTTCTTCTCTATCACACCTCCAAAAATCAGATCTGGATCTGATCTGGAGGATCTTCAAAACTCTTTTGAAGATGAGCAGTCGTCCTTTGCAGCAGCGCAGCCTTCTTGTTTTTGATCGCCTTTCTTTGATCTGAATCGCACCAACCAAAATCCAAAACTCCTTTTGGACGTGGAGAGCAAGGGGAGAAGAGACTATGGCATGGAGAAGGAGGGGAGAGGCAGCCTTGGGGCGTGGGGTTTCTCAATTGAATTGCTTCTGATCTAGGAATCTGAGTTGGGCGCAGGGTCTTATTTATAGACTAAGCGTGATCCAACTCCTCTTCCTCCCAACCAATCACAACCCTTTGTGAAATCAGATCTAAATCTGATTGGTGGAAATAGAGTCCCCTGGATTCCTCCTTAGAGGGTGCCTAAGACCAGTCAAAGTTGGTTCTTAGAAGAACTCTAATTGGAATCCAAAAAGGAGATGGAGTCCTTGTCCAACAAGGACTCCTAGGCGCCTCCAACTTGGGCACACGCCTAGGGTGGCGTGCGCCCTTCTCCTTGCCAGGTTCTGGCAGGGGGACAGGCCCCCACCAGCTCTCCAATAGGTGCATGACATGTGGTCAAAAGTCAAAGTGTCAATGGTCAACGTTTGACCAGTCAAAGGTAGACTTTTGACCAAAGTCAAAGAACAAGAAATGGCAGGTGACCAAAAATGGCAGGTAATGTCTTACAAATAAGACAACCTTTTCTGACTTGGACAACCTCCTGTCAGACCATATGAAGGCCTCTGTTTGAGCACAAACTCCTTTGGCTCAGACAGGACAACTTATTTATGATAGCAAAAGAAGAACGTTAGGTTCAATCGAGTGCTAGCACGATTTCCTTGAACCTAATTGAATCTCATTCAGATCAATTGAACTAGATCAGTTCAATTGATGATCACCAGATTCAAACCCTTGTTTGTGTGACCCAGTTAGGTTCAGTTCTGTATGGTAATGGGATATGTCATGATCTCTATCATCGACATCATCGAAACTCCTTTCGATGGATCAGAACTCTTCTGATTCGAACAGCTAGAATGATCGATCATCTAAATCATTCTAATTGCTCCCAAAATCCACCAGTGACACCTAGCAGTATATGGTGGCAACCCATCAGAGCTGAATGCGAACCTCTTGGTGCAGCTACCTGTGTGATTCAGTTCTTCTATCTTGAGCCCCGATCAGATTAGGGTTAAGGTGAACTCGTCAAACCCTAGTCTCTGTCATATGATGTAATCATTCGATTCAAGTCCAATGTGAAAATCTAAATAGAAACTCTTTCTATTATTTCACTCTACCATGGCCATGGATTTCTGGACTTGATTCTCATGATCATCATAGGGCTACTCCTCTACCACCGAGGTAGATAGATTCCATCTTGATGCAATCCAGTTCCTACAATGAACATGTCATAGCCAACATACACCTCAGGGTTCCATATGGCTAGGAGACCGAGTAATGGTGTAGTCAAACTATAACACCCTCAAGGTGAACTGCCGATGCATCTCAGGTCAAAGAACCAGACACACTACTGCAGCATCGAGTCAGTCATTGACGAGAAGGTAGACTCCCTAATGACTACTCGAGGTGGTCACGCTCAGTGCCCTCGTTCTCTAACGAGTACCTGTACTCTCGCTCTGGTGTCTCCACACCGTAGACTCAAGACTCATCTACTAAAGAGAAGCGATTGTACACCAACCTTCCGGATCAATCACCATCCTCGTGATGATCCTATGGTCAGGAGCAATTTATGAGTTAATAATGATTATTCATGTCTTAAATTTTCAACTCTTGAAAATATGAATTATCATTACCATCAACTCAAAAGATGTATCACAGACACTAAATACACATATGTGATAGAAAATAACCCATTTATTGATTTTAGTTAAAATTACAATTTTGCCCCTAGAAGTGTATTACAAGTGTCAGCCAATTCTAGCTTCTAGGGCACATATATCTAACAGAAGACTCGAAGGATGATGAAGAAATGACACTAATTACTAGAAGATTCAAGAAATTCATGAAAAGAAGGAAGAAGTTTGAACCAAGAAAAAAAAATTTCAGCAAGGGCGAAGGTAGCAAAGAAAGAGAAAGAGAAAAAAAAGAAAGATCAAATCACTTATTATGAATGTAAGAAGTCCGAACATTTTTGATTGGATTGCCCATTATTAAAGAAGAGCTTAAAGAAATCAAGGAAGAAAGTATTAAATGTAACATGGAGCAATGATGAAGATTCATCTTCAAGTAAAAAGAATGTCTAAGAGAAGAAAAGGCCAATCTTTGTCTTATGGCATTAGAAGATGAGATAAACAATGATTCAATTTCTGAATTTACATTTGAGAAATTATATGAAGCTTTTAATAATTTACTTTTTGTTGTAAAAATTAATTCCACACATGGACCGGCATGGTCGCTGGTGATCTGCCAAGCAATGAGGAAGAACTCAGAGATTATTGCGGAAGCATGATCAATAGATTCAAGAAATAGAGAAGAAGAGTAGTAGAGATTTCTATGAGAAAGAGCTTTATTTCAATGAATTCAACATCATATACAATCTTGATCTATTTCCAGTATATATACTTTATAAAAGAATCAAACTCCAAGCTCATAGAAAATCTCTTCAAATCCAAAATAATCCACGTACACAAAACATACCCTCAAAAACTGAGCCGACTTAGTTTCAGACTGAACTGACTAACCTACGACTAGCTTGGCTCAGTCTGAGACTGAGTTGACCTAGTTGTGTACTGTGCCAATAGTCCAAAAATTCTTCTTTCTATCTAGATTTTTCTCTGAGACATAGTCAACCCAGTCCTGAACTGAGCTGATCCAATTTCCAACATAGCCGACCCAATCTCAGGGTGAGCCGGCTAAGTTTCTGAACTTTTCTATCCAGGCTGACCTATCTTCTCATGTTCCCAAGACTTGGGAGCACCACTTTTGAGCTCACATTCTCTACCTTGGTGCTTCCAAGTCCTTATGAATTCATCTCTTTCTTGCAAACCCATCCATGCAACATACATTGGAAAACTGTCTTTGAAGAGCACCTTCATGAGTGCATTAGACTGATTCTCTTTTGTATAGATTTTCATCAGTTCCACTTCACCTTTTTCTACTAGCTCTCTGATCCTATGGTGCCTCATGTCTATATGCTTTGTGAGTTTATGATAGACTGGATTCTATGCAAGCGGTAGAGTACTCTAACTGTCACTGTATAGTTTAACCTTGCTCTGCTCCACCTCCATCTCAACAATCAGCCTCCTAAGCCAAAGTGATTTCTTTGTAGCCTCAGTAATGCCAATGTACTTGGCCTCTATGATAGACAAGGCCATGAATGGTTGAAGGGTTGATCTCTAAGACATCAGTCTACCATACATGTAGAAGAGGTATCCAGTAGTGACCTTCTTGTATCAAGATCACCTACATAATTTGCATCTACTAATCCTTCCAGAGGATCTGAACCACTATCTTTAAATCCTCTCGGCTATCCACCAAATACCAAACCATAATAATTTATTTCCTATAGATACCTTAATATCTACTTCAATGCTTTCTAATGTTCTTTTTTAGGATTAGCCATGTATCTACTAACCATGCTCACTGCATGTGCTCTATCTGGTCTACAACACACCATAGTGTACATCACACTACCTATAGCATTCACATAAAGAACTCCATCCACGTACTCTCTCTTCTTCTGATTGGAGGCTTTGATACTTAGAGAGAGATATATGACTCGATAATGGTGTCTTTACAAGTTTGGCCTTCTCCATCTCAAATCTTTCTAGAACTTTTTGGATATATTCTTTTTATGATAAATGGAGCACTCCTTTGCACCTATCTCTACAAATCCCTATTTCAAGAATTTTCAATGCTGGACCTAGTTCTTTCATCTCAAATTTAGCTGATAATGCCCTTTTCAGTCCTTTCACAGCCTTCATACTCCTGCTGGCTTTGGCATATCATCAACATACAATAGCAAGTATAGGGTATCCTTTTTGTCTACATCCTTGATATAGATACAACTATCATGTTCACATCTGACAAATCCTAGGCTCAAAACAATGCTATCAAATCTTTGATACCACTGACGAGGAGATTGTTTCAGGCCATACAATGATCTCTTCAGTAAACACATCTTTTCCTCCTATCCAATCTTCATGAAACTATCTGGCTGCTTCATGTAGATTCTTTCCTGCAATGTGCTATGAAGGAAGGCCGTCTTTATATCCATTCATTCCAACTCAATGTTGTACTATGCCACTAGTGACAACAAAATTTGAATAGATGTATGACGTACCATAGGAGAAAAAACTTCTGTGTAATCTATCCCTTTCCTTTGTGCGTATCCCTTTGCTACTAGCTTTGCTTTGAATCTGACTCCACCTTGTTCTGAAGGTGCTTCCTTTTTTGTGAATACCTACTTGGAGCTAATAGGTCAAGCACCTTCTAGAAGATTCATCAACTACCATGTCTAATTTTTATTTAGTGATTCCATCTCCTCCATCATGGCCTACATCCATGAATCATGATCCTCACTCTCTATAGCCTTTACATAATTCTCTAAACCTCCATTAGCTGTGATGAGTGCATAAGAGATAACCTCATCAATGCCATATCTGACTAGCCTTCTAATAATATGCTAGGGCTTGTGCAGAGCCACTCTCACTGGCACATCTTTGTCTGAAATGTATGACTGATCCTACACATCCATTTGAACTGCTAGCCCTCCATGTTGATTTTTAATCTGAGATAAAACTTTTCTGTCAAGTTCCACCACAATTACAATACTCCTGTAAGTGGATGTAACCTACATGTCATCATTCTTTGATTGGCCACCACTATTTATCTTTATTTTTCTAGTTGTTCCTATACTCCCAGACCTCTCTAACATGCTCTTTTCATCAAAAATGATGTTCCTACTAATCACTAACTTTTGTGCTTGAGGATTCTAAAGCAGGTATCCCTTGACTCCTTATGGATATCCTATAAATGTCATCTTTTGAGATTTAGGATCCAACTTACTTCTCTTGGTTGCCTCTACATGTGCATAGGCTGTGCAACCGAAGACCTTCAGATGGCTAAGCTCCACCTTTTTTTCACTCCAGACCTCTTCTGAAATGCCTCCATTCAGCTTGCGGTGAGGGAACCTATTGACAAGAAAATAAGAAAAAGTTAAAGCATCACCCTAAAAGAATTTTGAAAGTCATGTTTGCAGCCTTAAACTCCATGCCTTCTCGGTCAGTGTCTGGTTCATCCTTTCCGTGACACCATTTTGCTGGGGAGTCATCTTCACTATGTAATGACATTTGATACCATTTTTCTCATAGTACCTCCTGAACTCTAGGCTTGTATACTTTCCTCCATTATCTGATCTTTGATACTTCATCTATCTTCCTAACTCCTTCTCAACTTTAGCTCTCTAGGCTCTGAACCGGACAAAAATCTCTGACTTTTCTCTAATTAGATAAACCCACACCTTCCTTGAGAAGTCATCAATGAAAGTGATAAAATATTTTGCCCCACCTCAAGCTGATACTGGAGTTGGTCTGCAAACATCTGAGTGCACTAAATCTAGCACTCTACTGTACTTAGTACTTTTAGCAAACTTCATCTTATGCTGTTTACCAAAGATGCATGGATCCCATAAATCTATGCCTTCTTCTTCAAGACTGGGATCATCCCTCTTCTGTTGAGTTCAGTAAGCCTTCGATCACTCATATGACCCATCCGATAGTGCAATAGTCGATATAAGAGCTGCTCCTCCTATATCGCTGCTAGCACCTCTGTACTATTATTTACCACTAAGCCTTTTATTCTATAAAGATTGTTGCTCAGTCTTCTACCTCTCATCACCACCAAAGCTCTCTTGAAAATTTTTAGACATCCATTTTCAGCCTGGCTACTAAACTGCTCCTCCAAGTAGCCTAAAGAAATTAAATTTTTTTCAATTCTAGTACATGCCTGATATTTGATAATGTACGAAAGATCCCATCATACATCCTCATCCTAATTAAGCTAACTCCAGCTACTTTGCATGGGTGATCATCTCCAAGACTGACACTTGCTCCATCAATCTTCTAATAGGTAGAAAACCACTTTCGATGAAAAGTATAGTGGTGAAAGCATGCTAAATCCAATATCCATATAGTATCATACTCTATGGATCCATCTGATACAATTAGCATATCTTCTCCATTGCTTGCTGAAGCTGTATCATCAGTCTTGTTGGCCTTTCCTTTTTTAATCTCAAAGGAAGATAATCTCTTCTCAAGTATCTAGGCTGATGATATTTATAATATTTCAATATTTTTCTCTAATCTCGAGACGTTGACCTGCCTTTGGATTTTCCTTTTATCTTCTTCTTTGATCTTTCCTGTCTTTCATTCACAGCCAACATCTTAGACTTAAGAACTTTCTTATAGATCTTTTTCCACTGCTTATTCGATCTGAGCACACCAACAACTTCTTCATAGTTTAGGATCTTCTTCTCATAAACTAAAGTTGTTATGAGACCATCATACGAGCCTGGGAGAGAACAAAGCAGCAGCAATGCCCAATCTTCCTCATCGATCTTCATATCCAAACTCATTACCTTAGAACATACTTGATTGAATCATTGGATATGTGCAACAAGATCTTCACCTTCGGACATCCTCAGACTATACAATTTTTTCTTCAACCATAGCTTATTTATCATATTCTTTCCCATGTATGTGTTCTCCAGTCTTATCTAGAGCCCCTTTGCCGTGGTCTCTATGCAAACCTCAAGTAGTACCTGATTGACCAAGCACATTCTGATAGTGCTAAAAGCAATTTTTGCCAACTCTTTTCAATCCTTAGCACTGATCTTTTTTGGCCTTTCTATTATCAAGATCTTGTAGATTCTCAGCTGAACCAACAAGTCCTTTATCCTTTATTTTCACAAGGTAAAGTTTCCCTTACTATCAAACTTCTTAAAATTCACCTTGAGTCCACTTGATTCCATAACTTTAAGCAAGTCAAGAACAAAACCCTAGCACCCTTTCACGATCACACACTGATAAGTGGAAAAAATATACTAATAAAAATATTAAATTATAAAATAAATTAATTTATTTTTTAGAAATTAATACTTTTATTAATCTTATGTAAGAAAGAAGGCCACCAATATGAAAATCTTATTTTTCTAGTTCAGATGAAATAAATTTTAGGCAAAATAGACTTTAAACGAGCCCAAAATTAAATTTCAAAAAAAAAAAAGTCGGTCCGATTCAAATCGATTCAAAAAAATTGGCTCAACAGATCGCTCAATCTGACCACACCCAGTAGACCAACCTGCTGATGCAACACTGACGTCAAGCTGATGTCAGCATTTTTTGCGGTGCATGGTGGACCATTTGGAGGGCATTTCTGGAATTTCACATTGAGAAGCACGCTCCGATTGGCTAAAGAATGCGGCAGTCCACACAACATCAGGCTCGCACATGGTCTATAGAGGATAATTTGAGAATTTTATTTAATCTGACAGGCGTCTTTCACTGAGATTTGATCGGACGGTCGAAATGCATGCGCTGACGAACGGCATCCGCAGCTCCCGATCGAGATCCAATGGTTGAGATTCATCTCGACTTTAAACTAAAGATCAGAAGCTTTCTTGTGCATGATCTGATGACCCAGATTTAATCCAACAATTGATCCAATGGCTACCATGAATTCTGACTTAATCTGGGATATTTTAAAGGACTTTTAAGCAATTTTTGGATCGTTTGATCAACATCCAACAGTCAGAATAATCCAGGGTCCTAATTTAACTTATATTAAGAGTTTTAAACCTAGTTTTCAATAGAATTTTGATGGAAAATCTACCTCTCAGCCTATAAAAGGTCTGTTACTGAAGAAAAGAAAAAAAGAGAGGGGAGATAGTAAAAAAAAAGAAAAAGAAGAGAAAGAGAGGAGAGAGGTAGAAAGAGAAGAGAGATTTTTGAGAGAAAAGAAAGGATTTTTAATTTTTTTTGTTCTTCCTATAATCAGAATATTGATCAAGGAGCTTCTTTTCTTCTTCACTAAGTTCGCCACACCAAAAGCGACGAACAATCAATTTTAGCAATCAAAAAGTCTAATTTTTTTTATGTTTTCTATTTTATTTGCTGTTTTTGAACTTATTATCATGAACTATTTTTTTTTTTACTAAGGCTAAGGTGTAGCCACTCTTTTGATGCAATATTCAATATGATTTATTTTTAATTTTAAATTTTATTCATGAGGAGTATATAAATCTAATCTTAATGCTTTTAGATTATTGGCCATCTTCTAATTGATCTGATGAACATAGATGTTATGGACCAAGTACATCTATGTTATTGCTTCTTGATTGTATACCTTGTATTATGAATCAAATTAGAATTCATATGCATGTGGAAATTTTAGTGCGCTTTGGATGCAACGTATTTTAATTAGAGGGTTTCACAAAACTTAATGCATTAATATTTATTTAAATTATACCTAGACCAAAGGATAGTGAATAAATTAGGAGACTCCACCATCACATGAAATAAAATTAATCTAATAATCTGAATATTGTATTGACTGAGTTGGTGAACCGATTGCCTTAGTAACACATTGCTCTTAAGTTTAAAACCCTAATAATTACACTCTCTCTATTTTCTTAAAATTTTTAATTATTTCTTTATTTTGTTCTTTAATTTCTTATTCTCATAAATCGGTCTTCTAAATAAAGCATAGGAAAGAGCTTTTCAGTACTTATTTTCCAATCCTCTAGGGATGATACTCTACTCATTTACTTTATTACTTGATCAATTGGTGCACTTATCCTAGCTATAGATTAGCACAGCATCAAGTTTTTGGCATCCGTTGCTGGGGATTGTGTCTAAAATAATATTAAAATTTTGATCCTAGCTTTACTTTAGAATTTTATTTTTAATTTTTATTATTATTTATTTTTTTTAAAAAATTTGTTCAGTGCATGACACATACTGGACATAGTAACTTACTACCTTTAGATCCAGAAATTGAAAGGACCATTAGAAGACTACAATAAGAAAGAAACATGGCAGCTGAAGATCCTAACGACATCAATCTAGGATTGGATATGGCGACCGAAGGATAGCATGAAGCTATTCGACCAGTACATCATCCATTAAATGATTACATCACACCATCTATAGCCGATGCAGCTTCGAGCATCAGGAGACTGCCAGTGTACGAGCAAACAACTTCAAAATAAAATCGATGATGATCCAGATGATTCAATCAACTATCCAATTCAGTGGACACGTGCATGATGATCCGAATGCCCATATTTCTAACTTTCTTGAACTTTGTGATACTTTTAAAATTAATGGGGTGTCGGATGATGCTATTAGATTAAGGTTATTTCCTTTCTCTTTATGGGATAAAGCTAAAAGTTGGCTTCATTCTCTTCCTACAGGTTCTATCATAACTTGGGATATCCTAGCCCAAAAATTCTTAGCCAAGTACTTTCCACCTTCCAAGACTGCCAAGATGCGCAACGATATCACTTCTTTCATGCAGATGGACATGGAGACACTATATGAGGCTTGGGAGCATTTCAAGAAATTGCTGAGGAGATGTCCACATCATCAACTATCCGTATGGCTTTAGGTACAAACTTTCTATAATGGTTTATCTCCTACTAATCATTCTATGATTGATGCAGCAGTAGGAGGAACCATTAATCAAAAAATGGAGGAAGAAGCCTTTGATCTTGATCGATGAGATGGCATCAAATAGCTATCAATGGCAGACAGAATGCATGATGCCAAAAAGACTAGCAGCTGTGCAGGGAGTAGATTGCGTGCCAACCTTACTAGCTGAAATTGCAGCCCTTAGAGCCGAAGTCAACAACTTAAAGGGAACAGCTATGCATGTTCAGAGCATTACTTGTGACCTGTGTGGAGGAGGACACGATACGAGCAATTGCCAGATAGGTAATCTTTTTTGAACAACATACAATACAATCAAGGGTGGAGGCAGCACCCAAATTTCTCATGGAGCAATCAAAATGCAGCACAACAGCCACCCCCGGGATTCCAAGTACCTGAAAAGAAGTCCAACATGGAAGAGCTGATGGTCAAATTTATGCAAAACCAAGAAGCAACTATAAAAAATTTGGAAGCCAAACTTAGATAGGACCAAACAGCAGCAATTCGAAACTTGGAGATGCAAATAGGTCAAATGGCTAAGATAATCTCTGAGAGACCTCAAGGATCCTTGCCAAGCAATACGGAGACCAATCCAAGGGAGCAAGTCAATGCTATCATCCCTAAGAAGTGGTACAAAGTTGGAGGAGCCACATCAGAAGAAAGAGACTGAAGAGCCAACTACAAATAAGGAACCATCAACTAAAATTCGTCAGTCACCAAAACAACCAGCAGATGGATGGTCTCCAGGTATACGATTTGCTGATCCAAATGTGAAGCCCTACGTGCCGCCACTACCATTCCCAGAGAGACAAATACAGCATCCAGATAAGAAATTTTCTAACTTTTTTCAAAATTTAAAGAATTTACATATTAATATTCCTTTTGTAGATGCTATTACTCAAATGCCCAGGTATGCCAAGTTTCTCAAAGAAATCCTAACAAATAAGAAAAAGCTGAAGGAGCATGAGAGAATAAATTTGAATGAAGAATGCTCAGCAATACTTCAAAATAAATTACCACAGAAGTTAAAAGATCCAGGGAGTTTTACTATTCCCTGCATTATTGGTGATTGTAGTTTTGATAAAGTTTTATGTGATTTAGGAGCAAGCATTAATCTCATGCCTTTTTCTATTTTCAGGAAGCTGGGTCTAGGAGAACCAAAGCCTACCACTATTACTCTTCAATTAGCCGACAGATCCATTAAATATCCAAGAGGTATAGTGGAGGATGTCTTGGTAAAGGTAAACAAGTTTATTTTTTCTGTTGATTTTATTGTTCTTGATATGAAAGAAGATTATGATGTACCCCTTATTTTAGGGAGACCCTTTTTAGCTACTGGAGGAGCTTTAATAGATGTTCAACAAGAAAAATTAATTCTTAGAGTCCAAGATGAACAAGTTACTTTTAATATTTTCAAAGATACTAAACATCCTGATGATAATCAAACTTATTTTCTAATTGATATTATTGACAATTCAGTTATATGAGAATTCTGTAGAAAATAGGTTTGAGACTATAAAAGCTAGCAATGTCCAATTGAAAGAGGACTCGACCAAACATGAAAGTATTCCAATTGAAGTGGCACCAGATTGATCCACTTTAGAACTCAAAGAAAGTCAAGCTGAAGACTATAAATCAGAACTACTAGATAGGTTCATTCTTTTCTTTTTAGTTTTGATTATTTTTTCTTCTTTTATTTTTCAATAATTTATTGTTGCTCTTTTACTGCTTTGGTGTGTATTTTCAATTTTGTAGAGAAAAATCAATGAGAGCTCAAGCAAAATTTCAAAGCTCCAAAGAACCAGATCGAACCAAATTAGGTGTATTCCTTTCTATCCTTTATTACACCCTTTATTTTTCTTTCTCTTTTAAGACAATGTAGAATAAGTTAGGGATAAAAAAAAGAAAAAAAAAAGAAAAAAAAATGATGTGTCAAGAAGAAAATCTTGAGCAAGATAGACTGGACAAGTGATAAATGATAGAATTATTTGCTAATGAATGTAACGAATTAAAGAAGTAGATTAGTTGGTTGACTTTTAGTAGCCTACTTAGGTCATTAAAAAACTATTAGCACTTCTAATTGCACATGCACACTAACAAGGCAAAGTAGCTATTGATTATAAGGCCAACTGAGGATTCAATTATCACTGAAAATTAGTAATTAATATACATTCTAATCAAAGAAACTTGAATTTAAGCACCTGCCTAAAAATAGAGTGCAAAAGATAATGTATATATGGATTGCCCAAAGCCTAGTAACTGGGTCTCTACACCTAGGTCAAGTATGAAAATTTATGTAAAATGATGAAGGAAAGGCCAGGATGCTCAGCACAGTAAAAAAAAAAAAAAGAAAGGCAGTGTGAAAGCTATCCTTAATTTCATGAGTATAAAATTAAGAATGTATAGAAAAATTGACCAAAATAGGTGATAAGAGAGGATACTTTTGTCCTTTAATTTAACACTAAAATGCTAAAGTTAGTTATCATGAACACAAGTGCTGTAGATCTTTGATGTACTCTAAGAAAGTTTTTAATTATATTGACTGAAAAATTTGCTTCTAAAACTCAATGCTTAATTAGCAATATTTTTTAAACTTTTTAACCTTTAATCTTAGATTTTATCTTTTTGATGGATAATCTTATTAAAATATGGTATTAAATAAAATATTGCTAAGGGACTAGCAATGACTAAGTTGGGGGGTGTGATAAGTAGTAAAAATATACTAATAAAAATATTAAATTATAAAATAAATTAATTTATTTTTTTAAAAATTGATATTTTTATTAATCTTATGTAGAAAAAAGCCACCAATATGAAGATCTTATTTTTCTAATTCAGATGAAATAAATTTCAAGCAAAATGGACTTCAAACGAGCCCAAAATTGAATTTCAAAAAAAAAAAATCAGTCTGGTTCAAACCAGCTCAGAAAATTTGGCTCAGCAGACCGCCCGGTCCGATCGCACCCAGTAGACCGACCCGCTGATGCAACGCTAATGCCAAGCTGACATCAGTATTTTTTGCGGCACATAAAAATTTCACATGGAGAAGCACGCTCCGATTGGCTGAAGAATGCGGTGGTCCATGCAACACCGAGCTTGCACATGGTCTACAGAGTACAATTTAGGAATTTTATTTGATCCGACAAGCGCCTTTCACTAGAATTTGATCAGACAGTCAAAACACATGCACTGACGAACGACATCCGCAGCTCTCGATCGAGATCCAATGGTTGAGATTCATCCCGACTTTAAACTAAAGATCAGAAGCTTTCCTATGCATGATTTGATGGCCTAGATTCAATCCAACGACTGGTTCGATGGCTGCCATGAATTTTGACTTGATCTGGGATATTTTAAAGGGTTTTTAAGTAATTTTTGGATCATTTGATCGACATCCAACGGTCAGAATCATCCAGGGTCCTAATTTGACTTATATTAAGAGTTTTAAATCTAATTTTCAATAGAATTTTGGTGGAAAATCCACCTCTCTACCTATAAAAAGATCTGTTGCTGAAGAAAGGAAAAAAAGAGAGGGGAGACAGTAAAAAAAAAAAAAAAAAGAAGAGAAAGAGAGGAGAGAGGTAGAAAGAGAAGAGAGATTTTTGAGAGAAAAGGAAGGGTTTTTAATTTTTTTTCTGCTTCCGACAATCAGAACATTGACCAAGGAGCTTTTTTTCTTCTTCACCAAGTTTTCCACACCAAGAGTAACGAACAATCAATTTCAGCAATTAAACAATCTAATTTCTTTATGCTTTTTATTTTTATCATGAACTAAATTTTCTTTTACTAAGACTAAGGTGTAGCCACTCTTTTGATGCAATATTCAGTGTGATTTATTTTTAATTTTAAATTTTATTCATGAGGAATATATAAATCTAATCTTAATACTTTTAGATTATTGGCCATCTTCTAATTGATCTGATGAACATAGATGTTACGGACCAAGTACATCTATGTTATTGCTTTTTGATTATATACCTTGTATTATGAATCAAATTAGAATTCACATGCATGTGGGAATTTTAGTGCGCTTTGGATGCAGCGTATTTTAATTAGAGGATTTCATAAAACTTAATGCATTAATATTTATTTAAATTATACCTGGATCAAAGGGTAATTAATAAATATTGGTAGTTTTGCTATGCCTGGACCAAAGGATAGTGAATAAATTAGGAGACTCCACCGTCACATGAAATAAAATTAATCTAATAATCTGAATATTATATTGACTGAGTTGGTGATCCGATAGCCTTAGTAACACATTGCTCTTAAGTTTAAAATCCTAATAATTATACTCTCTTTATTTCCTTAAAATTTTTAATTATTTTTTTATTTTGTTCTTTAATTTCTTATTCTCATCAGTTTTGTAAATAAAGCATAGGAAAGAGCTTTTTAGTAGTTATTTTCCAATCCTCTGGGGATGATACTCTACTCATTTATTTTATTACTTGATCGACCGGTGCACTTGCTATAGCTATAGATTAGCACACATCATACACCAACAAAACTATCCTTCAAAAAAGATCTAAATGCCCTAGATCCTCTTTTCAACCTTCTGTATCACCATCTTTCGTGTAACAAATCTCTACCTCAATCTAGAGATAACCATGAAGCAAACAAGAAGTTTTTAGTATAAAATTTGGTGCAACAGATCCTAGATGTAAAAACCTTAGGTGTCTTCCTTTCTTTCATGCAACACCGCTCTGATACCAATTATTATGAAAATTAATTCCACATATGGACCGACGTGACCGCTGGTGATCAGCCAAGCAATAAGAAAGAACTTCTTAGAGATTACTGCTGAAGCACGATCAATGGATTCAAGAAATAAAGAAGAAGAATAGTAGAGATTTCTAAGAGAAAAGAGGTTTATTTCAATGAATTCAACATCATATACAATCTTGACCTATTTTTAGTATATATAATTTATAAAAGCGTCAAGCTCCAAGCTCATAAAAAAATTTCATAAATTCAAAACAACCCATGTATACAAAACATACCTGCAAAAGTTAAGCCAGCTCAATTTCAGATTGAGTTGGCTAACCTGCGATTGGATTAGCTCAGTCTGAGACTAAGCTGATCCAGTTGTGTACCATGCCAATAGCTCAAAAATACTATTTTCTATCTAGCTTTTTCTTTGAGATATAGCTGATCCAATCTTGAACTGAACTGACCTAGTTTCCAACTTAGCTGACCTAGTCTCAGGATGAGCCGGCTAAGTTTCTAAACTTTACTATCCCGATTGATTTTTCTTCCGACTTATTCTTGTCTTTCTATGATCTATCTTATCATATTTTTAAGACTTGGGAGCACCACTTTTGAGCTCACACGTTTTGATTTTTAAAAGCTATCTCATAAGAACAAGAAACTAAGGAAAGAGAATCAATCCTTAAAAATAGATAAAGCTCAAATAGAAAAAAATATGAAGAAAATACAAAGAAATCTAAATAAATCAAATAAAAAGATTATATCCTTACAAGATGAGGCGGCAAGATTAAGATCTATAGTAGATAGATATATGCTAAGCTCTGAAAATCTGCAAACTATAATTGAAAATCAAAAAATGGTCTTTGATAAAGCCGGTATATGGTATGATCCATCAAGAAAGCAAAAATCACTAAAAAAATGTACATGCAAAATCTCATAATTATAGTAGAAGCATCACAAGTTACAAATATAATAAAATTGGACATAAATTTATTGAATGCAAAATCTTTAATTCAAGCAAATTAAAAGTAAAATAAGTTTGGATTCCAAAAAGAATCACTTATGCTAACCCTAAAGAACCCAAGTTAGCTTGGGTACCTAAGTTCACTTGATTGCTTGTGTAGGTATGGTTGGCATTCATAAGAGCTAAAAGAAGATGGTATCTTGATAGCGGATGATCGAGGCACATGATGGAAGATAAATCATAATTTACCTCTCTTGAAGCTAAAGATGGAAGTGTTGTCACATTTATAGACAATAGTAAAGAAAAAATTATTGGTCTCGGTACTATATTAATAACACCCTCTACTAGTATAGAAAATATTTTGTATGTTGAAGGACAACTGCATAACTTACTTAGTATAAGCCAACATTGTGATAAGGGTTTTAATGTTTCATTCAAATCATCTCATTACATTGTAACTAGTTCTTTAGATGAAAGCATCAAATTCATAAGAAAAAGATATGAAAATGTTTATATTATTGAACTTGATAAACTTAAAAATGAGAATATTGAATGTCTTATTGCTATGAATGCTAAACTAAATGAATTAAGATGGATTTGGCATAATAGATTAGGTCATGCAAGTATGGACTTACTAGCAAGATTAATTAAACTTTTGACTTAGTAAAAGGGTTATCCAAAATAAATTTTGAAAAGGATAAAATTTGCAAAACATGCCAACTTGGAAAACAAACAAAATCCTCTTTCAAATCAAAAATTATTATTTCAACTATTAGGTCTCTAGAACTATTTCATATGGATTTGTTTGGACCTATCTCAACTACTAGCCTTAGAGGAAAAGGATATGGCTTTGTTATAATAGATGATTTTTTAAAATATACATGGATTTTATTTTTATCACATAAAGATAGTGCTTTTAATATGTTTGTTAATTTATTTAACAAAATAACAAAAGAAAAAGAATGCAATGTCTTAGATATAAGAAGTGATCATGGCATGAAATTTAAAAATTAAAAATTTTAAATTTTTTGTTCTAAAAATAAAATCAATCATAACTTTTTAGCACCTAGGACATCCCAATAAAATAGTGTGGTAGAAAGAAAGAATAGAACAATGATTATAATGGCACAAACCATGCTTTGTAAAAGAAACCTTCCAAAATATTTTTGGGCAGAAGCTATTAACACCGCATGCTATGTGCTAAATAGAGCTCTAATACGACCAATCTTAAAGAAAACTCCATATGAAATCTATAAAGAAAAGAAACAAAATATTTTATATTTTAAAATATTTGAATGTAGTTGTTTTATTCTTATAAATGATAACGATAAGCTAGAAAAGTTTGATGCAAAATCAGATGAAAAATTTTTTTTAGGATATTCATCACATAGTAGAGCATATAGAGTATTCAATAAAAGAACATTGATTGTGGAAGAATTCATATATATTATTTTTGGTAAAACTAACTCTCTTAAAATAAGAGAAGAAGAGCTTGATGTGGATGCAGAAATTCTAGAAAAGAAAATGAAGGATATATCACTTGAAGATACTCCCTCTTAAGAAAAAGAAGACAAAGAGCAAGAAGTTGAAGAAGTATTGCCATAATCTCAAGATGATCAAGGTACATCTAACTTACCAAAGAAATGGAGGTATGATCATAATCATCCTAAGAAATTAATAATAGATGATCCATCTCATAAGGCTAAAACTAGATCATCTCTTAGAAAAGCTATGAATCATATTGCTTTTATATCTCATTTAGAATCTAAAAATATAATTAAAGCTGAAAAAGATCCAAATTGGATATTAGCAATGCAAGAAGAGTTAAATCAATTTGAAAGAAACAAAATTTGAGAATTAGTTGAAAGATCTAAAACTTTTTTTGTTATTGGTACAAAATGGATCTTTAAAAATAAACTTGATGAAAAGGATAATGTAATTAGAAGTAAGGCTAGATTGATTACACAAGGGTATAATCAAGAAGAGAATATTGATTTTAATGAATCCTTTGCATCCATAGCTAGACTTGAAGCTATTAGATTGCTCTTACCATTTGCATGGTTCATGAACTTTAAACTTTTTCAAATGGATGTAAAGAGTGTATTTTTAAATGGTTTAATTGAAGTAGAAGTTTATATAGAACAACCTCCAAGCTTTGAGAGTCAAGATTTACCTAATCATGTATATAAACATAAGAAAGCACTATATGGATTAAAATAAGTACCTAGGGCTTGGTATGATAGAATGAGTAAGTTCTTATTAAACAATGATTTTAAAGGTGGTAATATAGATAAAATACTATTTATTAAAAAAAATCAAGTGATCTATTGATTGTCCAACTATATGTTGATGATATAGTATTTGGTGCTACTAATGAATTTTTATATAGAGAGTTTGCTAATCTTATGCAAGGTGAGTTCGAGATGAATATAATAGGAGAGCTCAATTTCTTTTTCAGACTCCAAATCAAGCAATCAAATGAAGGAATCTTCATCAACGAAAGCAAATACATCAAGAAAATGCTAAAAAAAATTGGGATGGAGAATGTCAAAGAAAGTGGCACTCCCATGAGCACAAGTTGCAAGCTTTATCAAAACCCGAAAAAAAAAAGTATATCCTAAGCTATATTAAGGTATGATTGGATCTTTACTATATTTAACTGCAAGTAGGTCGGACATAATGTTTACTATATGCATGTGTGCACATTATCAATCAAATCCTAAGAAATCACATGTATTAGCAGTTAAAAGTATCTTTAAGTATCTGATAAATACTCAAGATATTATTTTATAATACTCTAAATAATCTTCATTATTGCTCCAAGAATTGATTTTGATGATTACAAAGCATTTGAGGAGATTACTAATGAATTTGGCTTGGAAAAAGACTTTTTATATTTTAGGGATAAAATCATAATTTTGTTAAGTTTTAATCCGAGAGCCTCAAGAGCAAGTATAGAAGATTTGTAATCCTTTGGAGGCAGTCTCATGATTTTTGGATGCTTTTTTTGAGAGAAAATCAAGTTTGAAGTGAAAGGGTTGACCCCTAGGTCGTCCCCTGCTGAAGAGGGCTATTTGGCATGCTATCTCTATGCCAAGGGTCAACCCCAGGGTCGACCTCTGCTGTTTCGAAGGCTAAAAATATAGAATGACTATTTTTCTAAATTTTGTCTCAAAGATCGACCTTGAGGTTGATCCCTGTGCCATGAGTCGACCCATGAGTCGACCCCTGTAATGAAATTTTTTCTGCAATGACTATTTTTTTCTTATTTTGATAGGTTTTAATGATTTCTTTAATGTCTCCAATGACTACAAATCTTGCCCAGGATTCTCTTCTCTACCTATTAAAGATTTAATAGGGTTTAAATAGAGAAAAATATAAAAGATTGGTGTGATTCAATTTCAGCTCTAAGCAAAAGTCATTTTCAAGCAAAGAAGCCTTCATTTCAGGTTCACCTATCTCTCAAGAGCTCTTTCAAATCTTCAATAACCTTGAGAGAAATTAGAGAAGCTTCCTCCATTATTGTGAAAAGCGTTCTTAAGATTTTATTTGCTTACAAAGGAAGCTAAACTTGTACTTAATTGTCATTAAATTTTTTACTCTGCTTTACTGTTTTGATCCACATTTTAGGAGGGTTCCAAAACTTGGGAAGGTTGATCCTAACCTTGAATAGGATTGTATTGGATTGGATTGTACCCAAAAAATAAGTATTCTAGCTTGAGATAGCTAGGGTTGGAAATTTTTAATGATGTATTTAGTTTGAATATGGTTAGTGAATTTTAATTCCCAAGTAGAAGCTTGGGGAGTGGATGTAGTGCAAGGGAATCACCGAACTACTATAAATCTTGCTTGTTTGTGGTGTGCTTGCTATCTTTCTTTCCTTAGTTTGTTAAATTCTTGCTCTCTAATCTTTTATATTTTTTTCTAACCTAAATCGCTTCACACACACATCTTGCATATTATCATTCAGTCTTGATATCTTTAAATTAGTTTTAAAATTTTAAAAATCTAATTCACCCCCCCTGTTGGGTTGCATAGCTGAGCAACAAGTGGTATCAGAGTCTGATGCTCTATCCCTACTTTGATTTAACTATCAAAGAGCCAAAGTCTATGGCAACCCAAGTTAGTATTTCTCTAGCCGAGGGGCAGTCCACAAACTGACCTCCATTTTTTAATAGGATAAACTATACCTATTGAAAAGCTCGGATGAGAATTTTCATACAAACACTTGACTATGATATATGGAGTATCATAGTTAATAGACCACACACACCCACTAAAATAATTAATGGTGAGGAATCAATCAAACTTGAAAAGAAATGGGATGAGATTAATAAGAAAATGACTCAACTCAATGCAAGAACCATGAATGTTTTATATTGTGCTCTAGATGCTAATGAAGTTAATCGCATTTCAACATGCATATCGGCTAAGAAAATATGGGATAGGTTAAAAGTAACTCATGAAGGCACTAATCAAGTTAAGAAGTCAAAAATTAACATGCTTGCACACAAATATGAACTTTTCAAAATGGAGCATGATGAATCAATAACTATAATGTTTACTAGATTTATGGATATTATAAATGGTCTTAAAAGTCTTGGCAAGTCTAATTCTAACTGTGATCTTGTGAGAAAGATTCTTAGATCTTTGTCAAGGATATGGGAGGCCAAAGTAACTGTAATCCAAGAAGCCAAAGATCTGAATGTTTTACCCTTGGAGGAACTTCTAGAATCACTAATAATGCACAAGCTAAGCATGAAACAACATCAAGAAGAAGATGTCAAGAACAAGAAGATAATAACCCTTAAATCTACCACTCAACAAGATAAGAAATTCAATGAAATAGAAGTTGAAGAACAAGATAAAGAAATATCCCTCATCACAGGAAAGTTTAAGAGATTTTTGAAGAGAAAACAAGAGATGAGGAAGAAGCTACCTACCAAAGAGGAGCACAGCAAGGAAAAGAATAGGGAGCAGTCCCTTATTTGCTATGAATGTAAGAAGCTGGGGTACTTTAGGTCTAAATGTCCTCAATCTAAAATGGTTTCCAAGAAATATAAGAAAAAAACTCTGGTGGCAACATGGAGTGATAGTGACGACTCAAGCTTCGAAGAGAAAGAAGCTTATGAACAAGCCAACCTATGCCTTATGGCATATGAGAATGACGTAAGTGCTGAAATCTCAAATAAATTTATATTCAAAGAACTTTAAGAAGTCTTCTATGATGTAGTGGATGATTTAAAGAAGTTAGGAACTAAAAACAAAGAATTAAAATTAAAAAAATTAAGTCTTGCTAAAAGGAAATGAAACTATCCTAAGTGAAAAACTGGTCTTAACTCAAGAGAATCTAAATTAAAAAAGTAAAATTGGCAATCCAAAATCGATAGTTGAAAATTGTAGTTTGAGTTCAAATAAACTTTATATGATTCTTGAAAATCAAAAAGCCATTTATGATAAGGCTGGTTTAGGCTATAACCCCCTAAAAAAATAAAAATTTTTGAAAAATATTTTTATAAATTCATAAAGCACTAATTTTTTAAATGTTACTAGCTTTAAATATAGTAAACTAGGATATAAATCTTATACATGCTTCTCTAACAATTTAAATATAAAGAAAATATGGATTCCAATAGGAACCATTGTGACTAACCTTAAAGGATCCAAGAAAACTTGGGTACCTAGAGTAAGAACTTGATTTTGCATGTAGGTATGTCTTGCATCCAAAGAAGAAAATCAAAGATGGTATCTTGATAGCAGATGCTTAAGACACATGATCGGTGATGAGTCCCAATTCATCACGCTTGATGCTAAAAATGGAGGGATGGTTACATTTGGAGACAGTGGTAAAGTAAAGATCATTGGTATAGGTAATGTTGGTATCACTCCCGCCAAGTATATTGAAAATATTTTATTAATAGATGGTTTAAAACACAATCTCTTAAGTATTAGTCAACTTTGTGACAAGGGTTACAAAGTTGTTTTTGAATCTTCATTATGCATTGTAACTAGTTCCAATGTTGATGGCATTAAGTTTGTTGGTCATAGGCATGGTAATATTTATATGGTAGATTAGAATGATCTTTCTATGATAAACATGCAATGTTTAGTAGCTATAAATGCCAAAATTAATGAGACTAGTTGGCTTTGGCATCGTAAGCTTGCACACATTAGTATGCATTCACTTACAAGCTTATCAAAAAGAAATTAGTTACCGGTTTACCAAAATTGAGTTTTGAGAAAGATAAAATTTGTGATGCATGTCAATTAAATAAACAAACAAGAGTTTCTCGTTCAAATCTAAGAATATTGTTTCAACTTCTAGGCTATTGAAACTTTTGCATATGAATTTGTTTGGTCCAATAAGAACAGCAAGCTTAGGTGGAAAACATTATGATTTTATAATTATCGATGACTATTCATGTTTTACATGGATTTTCTTTTTGGCACACAAAGATGAAACTTTTTATGTTTTCACAATGTTTTACTGAAAAGTTATAAATAAAAAAGGGTTTTCAATTCAAAGCATTTGAAGTGATCATAGAACCAAATTTGAAAATCAAGACGTTAAAAAATTTTATGATGAAAAAAGAATTAGCCATAATTTTTCAGCACCTAGGACATCCCAAAAAAATGGAGTAGTAAAAAAAAAAAATAGAACTTTAGAAGAAATGGCCCGTACTATGCTATGTGAAAGCAACCTTCCAAGATACTTTTGGGCAGAAGTAATTAACACAGCATGTTACATCTTAAACCATGCCCTAATCAGACCAATTTTAAAGAAAATGTCTTTTGAGCTTTGGAAAGAAAGAAAACCTTACATTGCATATTTTCATGTTTTTGGTTGTCGATGTTTTGTTTTGAATAATGGTAAAGAAAAACTAGGTAAATTTGATGCAAAATCTGATGAAGCTATTTTTTCTGGTTACTCCTCTTCTAGTAAAGGTTTTAGAGTTTTTAACAAAAGAACCTTAGTAGTAGAGGAGTCAATACATGTTATTTTTTATGAGACTAATGATCTTCCATCAAGGAAGAGTAAGGATATTGATGATGCAGATCCTCTTATAGAAAGATTGAAGAAGATCATCCTAAAGGATTCAACAATTCAAAATGAAGAGAATCATGAAGACAAGCAAGAAATTAAGGGTGAAGAACAACAAGAACAATCTCAAGGTATAAATAATCTTATAAAAGAATGGAGGTATGTTTACAATCACCCCAAAGAACTAATTATTGGTGATCTAACACATGGGGTAAGAACTCGCTCTTTACTTTGAGATGCATACAATCATTTTGCATTAGTTTTTCATTTTGAACCCAAAACTATTGACAAAGCCAAAAAAGATTATAATTGGATAAATGCAATGCAAGAGGAACTTAATCAATTCGAAAGAAATAATGTATGGATCTTAGTATCAAGATCTAAAAATTATCCAATAATTGGTACAAAATGGGTATATAGAAATAAATTGAATGAAAATAAAAATATAATTAGGAATAAAGTAAGATTAGTTACAAAGGATTATAATCAAGAAGAGAAAATTAATTTTGATGAAATCTTTGCACCTATTGCTAGACTAGAAGTAATTAGATTTTTACTCATTTATGCATGCTTTATGAATTTCAAGCTATTTCAAATGGATGTTAAAAGTGCTTTTCTAAATGGACATATTGCCAAAAATTATGTAGAACAATTTTCAATTTGGAAAATCATGCTTTTTCAAATTATATTTTTAGATTAAACAAAGCATTATATGGTTTAAAACAAGCACCTAGGGCTTGGTATGAAAAACTAAGTAAATTCTTGCTTAATAATGAATTTTCAAGGAGAAATGTAGATACAACCCTTTTCATTAAAAGAGATCATGATGACATCTTAGTAATACAAATATATGTTGATGACATTATATTTGGATCTACTAATGAAACTTTATGTCAAGATTTTGCTAAGCCCATGCAGGAAGAGTTTGAGATGAGCATGATGGATGAACTAACATTCTTCCTCGGACTTCAAATCAAATAAATAAAAGAAGGGGTCTCCATCACTCAAAGCAAGTACATAAGAGAACTACTCAAGAGATTTTGGATGAAGAGCTCTAAAGTAATTCGTTCCCCCATGAGTCCATCATGTAAGCTTGACAAGGATGAAGGAGATAAAAATATTGATCAAAAACTTTATAGAGACATGATTAGTTCTTTATTGTATTTAACTGCTAGTAGACCAGATATCATATTTAGTGTTTGTTTATGTGCATGATTTCAATCTAATCCAAAAGAATCATATTTAAATACTGTAAAAAGAATACTTAAATACCTAAAAGGAACTCAATCCATAGGTTTATGGTACTCTAAGAACCATAAATTGATTTAATTGGATATTCAGATGCAGATTTTGCTGGATGTAAATTAGACAGAAAAAGTACTAGTGGAACTTGCCAATTTCTAAGAGTTAACTTAATCTCTTGGTTTAGCAAGAAGCAAAATTTCGTAGCATTGTTTATGATTGAGGTCGAATACATTACAGCTGAAAGTTTCTATACATAAATCTTATGGATTAAGCAACAACTTGAGGACTTTGATATCAAACTAAACAAAACATCCATAAGATGTGATAATATTAGTTTCATAAATCTAACTAAGAATCCAATCCAACACTTTAGGTCAAAACATATTGAAATAAGACATTATTTCATAAGAGAGCATGTTCAAAATAATGACATAATTCTTGATTATATTTGTACTGAAAATCAACTGGATGATATTTTTACTAAGGCCTTAAGTGAAGATAAATTCTGTAAAATTAGGAGAGAATTAGGAATTCTAGATTCTTTTGCTTAAATATCCTTCTTTTGATCCCAACTTATCCTCTACTAATATTTTTGGATCAAACTTTGAGACTTAATTTCATTGCTTTAAGTTAAAAATTATCCATCCTTCTTATTTTTTTTTCTTGACTATAAAAAAAAAAATATTTTTGAACTTAATAAGAAAAATCATGGATAAATAATTATACTTTATTTATCTCATAAATTTATTTGAGTATTCTAATGATTTTGATCATTTAATTTATTTTAAGCAACTATTTGTATTTTACACATTCTGGTCATATTATTATTATTTTTTGAAAATTAATTAGTATCAAGAAATCATTTTTAATCTTAAAATAGGTTTATTGATGAATATTCATGCTTTATTTATATTAATTAATTTTAAAAAATAAATTTAAGAAAAATACTCCTTTTAAGTCTTTTGATATTAACGTCAAGCAAAATATTCCAAAAAAGCTATTAAAACTAAATATTCAAAGAAAACTTTAGTTTTTAATCAATTGATATCAGACAGCTTGACATTTGTCTTATATTTTATTGATCTTAATATATATATAATAATAAAAAAAAGAAGAGATGATCCCTAAAAAAACTAAATATATCTTATAATTTGCTTTGAATGATCTATTTAAAATTTTTAATCTTTGAAATATTCCATTTCTCTTGAATCTTTGTAGTTCAAAATAATTTTATTTAATGCATTTATAATATTTAAAAAAGGAAAGATGTGTTTTTAATTCATGTTGTTCATAAATAGAATTTTAAAAAAAGAAAAAAGATATTCATTCTAAATTTATTGTATTCTTTCAAAATGAGAAAGAAAAGCTAAAAGATAAATTTATCGAACAATAATTATGAAAAAGAGGGAAAGAAAATATTATGTGATGAATTTTCTAGTATTTACTCTTAAAAAATAAGAGGAAAAATATTTGTTTGTTAAATATTATCTAGTTAGCATTGTCTGAACATTCTAATTAATTTTAGTTAAGGATAATGAACTTTGATTGTTTTATAATCCTTTTAACTTAAGCCTTCATGTGATTATTCAGTTTAAATTCAATTGATTTGACTGCCAAATTATTTTTGATAACTAATTTGAGTTAAAACTAATTTAAAATATATTCTCACTCCAAAAAAATTAATTTGGATACATACTTCTAATTTTGAAACTCATTTGAAAATATGAATATAATACAAAATTTTTAATGTGCCTTTAGAAATCTTTGTAAAATCATTTTTGCTCTAATACAATCTTTATTTTGCTCGATATATTTCTAATATATATTTTTTTTGAGCCTAATTGACTGAAATTTATTTAAGAAAAGGAAAGAATGAATAATAATTAAATGTTGTGCTTGATTTCACTATTCAAATCTTTGAAAAGCTCTAATCCTCTTAAAGCTTAAAAGTACATACTTAAAAATCTATTCAAAGAATCGTATTCATTCAAAAAGAGGGAGAGCCTTTGATATTTGAGTTTAAGCTATTTTTTTCTAAAGAAAGTCAAATGATAAGCTTTTAAATGGGAGCTGATTCATTTTATTTGATTCAATTTTTTGAATTTGAAACATCTATCATTTGACACACTCCATCACATCTCTGATTCCTCATCTGATTTAGATGCTTCCAGCCATGATCTCTACTAGATTTAGTTTAGTCATCTTTGTATTAGGTTATGATCTAGTATCTCTTAGTTATTTCTATGAGTTGTTGTTCAAGTTATAGTTTTTTATATTTTTTTTGGATCAAACTTATGGCATTGGTACTATTGGCTGTTTGGATCATGGATAGTTGTATCCATGAATTTTGTATATTTTGATGGCCTAATTCTTATGAATACTTTTGTTACCTTTATATTTTGTATGTTTAGCACTTATATATTTTGATGACTTGATGTTATGATAATCATTTGGATGTAAATTTGTGATAATGTTATTTGAATGATGTGAAATGAAACCTTTGTGAATTGGCTAAATTTCATTATGATCATTATGTTGTAAATTGAAAGTTTTGTTATGAACTCTTGTTCTAACAGAAAAATATATGGAATAACTTAAGAGGGAGGCTTTTTTATTTTTAAATTTTAAAATCCTTTAAGATCATACTTAATGATGTCAAAAAGGAGTAAAGTAAATAAAATTAGGCTATAAGCAAAATAGAAGTAAAATTGACAAATAAAATAATATAGAAGTAAAATTGATCAAAAGAATAGTAAGTCAAACACGTCAAACACTTTTGCAAATTATTTAAGTGCCTGACTATAAGTAATCATTAAACTACTCTTGATGCCTTATTGGTCAAATAATTGAATATAATATTCTAGTATGTGATGTAGCATGTTCCTTCAAAATTTTTGAAATCCTCAATCAATGCTTCTACATGCTTTATTTTTTGCTTATGCTCAAATATTTTATCATCATCAAAAGGAAAAGATTGTTGCTCCAAGAATTGATTTTGATGATTATAAAGCATTTGAGAAAATTACTAATGAATTTGGCTTAGAAAAAGACTTTTCATATTTCAGAGGCAAAATCATAATTTTATCAAGTTTTGATCTGAGAGTCTCAAGAGCAAGTATAGAAGATTTCTAATCCTTTGGAGGCAGTCTCATGATTTTTGGATGCTTATTTTGGAAGAAAATCAAGTTTGAAGCGAAAGGGTCGACCCCTAGGTCATCCCCTACTGAAAAGGGCTGTTTGGCATGTTGTCTCTATGCCAAGGGTCGACTCCAAGGTCGACCTCTGCTGTTCTGAAGGTTAAAAATATAGAACGGCTATTTTTCTGGATTTTATCTTAGAGGTCGACCTCGAGATCAACCCCTGTGCCATGAGTCGACTCATGCAATGAAAATTTTTCTGCAACAGCTATTTTTTTCTTATTTTGGCAGGTTCTAATGGTTTCTTTAATATCTTCAATGGCTATAAATCTTGTCTAGGATTCTCTTCTCCACCTATTAAAGATTTAAAAGACTTTAAATAGGGAAAAACATAAGAGATTGATGTGATTCAATTTTAGCCCTAAGCAAAAGTCATCTTCAAGCAAAGAATCCTTCATTTCAAGTTCACCTACCTCTCAAGAGCTCTTTCAAATCTCCAACAACCTTGAGAGAAATTAGAGAAGCTTCCTCCATTATTGTGAAAAGCATTCTTAAGATTTTATTTGCTCACAAAGAGAGCTAAACTTGTATTTGATTGTCATTAAATCTTTTACTCTACTATACTGTTTTGATTCAAGTTTTGGGGGGGTTCCAAAACTTGGGAAGGTTGATCCTAACCTTGAATAAGATTATATTGAATTGGCTTGTATCTAAAAAATAAGTATTCTAGCTTGGGATAGCTAGGATTGAAGGTTTCCAATGATGTATTCAGTTTGAACATGGTTAGTGGATTTTAGTTCCCAAGTAGGAGCTTGGGGAGTGGATATAGGTGCAAGAAAAGCACCGAACCACTATAAATCTTGCTTGTTTGTGATGTGCTTGCTATCTTTCTTTCCTTAGTTTGTTAAATTCTTGCTCTCTAATCTTTTATATTTTTCTCTAATCTAAATTGCTTTACACACACATCTTGCATATCATCATTCAATCTTGATAACTTTAAATTAGCTTTAAAATTTTAAAAATCCAATTCACCCTCCCCTCTTAGGTTGCATAGCTGGGTAATATTCATTAGATTTAATTGGTTATAATGATTTAGATTTTGCTAGTTGTTGCTTAGATAGGAAGAGTACAAGTGGTATATGTTAATTTCTAGGAGTGAATTTGATCTCTTGGTTTAGCAAGAAATAAAACTCGGTAGCCTTGTCCATGATGGAAGTCGAATACATTACTGCTGGATGTTGCTGTGCTCGACTATTATGGATCAAACAATAACTAGAAGATTATGGTATTACTTGTAATAACACTCCTATTTGATGTGACAATACAAGTACCATAAATTTAACTAAAAATCCTATATTACATTCAAGAACAAAACATATAGAAGTAAGATATCATTTTATTAGAGAGCATGTTCAAAATAATGATATACTTCTTGAATATGTGCCTACTAAAAATCAAGTTGCTGATATCTTTACTAAACCCTTGAATGAAGAAAGATTGTGCATAATTAGAAAGCAATTAGGTTTATTTGATCTAATTTGTTAAATGAATATCTTGTGATAATTGACTTTTGTATGATGAAATGATTAATTTTGACATGGTTAATTTCTTTGCATTTATTCAATTTTTATCTCATTTAGAAAAGAAAAATAAATAAAAAATTTTTTGGACTTGAAAATCAGAATATTCAAGTCTGTGCCAAACTGAGCCGTCCCATTATTTTCTTATAGAAAAACTTAGTCATCCTAGTACTAGGCTGACTCAGTTTTTCTTCATAACAAAGCTGGGCAAGCTAAGTTATCGGGAGCTCTATTTTTTAAATAGATAGACCGATGGCTCTTCTATGTTTCGTTTCTTAGCCATCTATAGAGGAAACCTTAGAACCCTAAAGACCGTCCCTTAAAAATCCTTTTCTATCAAATTTGAGTGGGGTTTTGGAATCATGTCATGTAAGAAACAAACTGTAACCCATAGGATCAAGCATGCATGTCCGGTTCCACCACCTAGAAGGGGGATTAGTGGTGGAGAACAGTGAACTAAGTTTCATGAAGACCATTCTTCGCCCTCTTGATCATCTCAGTCCTCCTCACCTCCTCCGGGACCATCCATTCAACCCCCTTAACTTCCTACTCTGATTTCCCCTCCATCTCCCTCTTCCACACCCGTTCCTCTCTCTTCTAGGGTTGTTACAATTGGTAGAAGGGTAGATTTTGGATTTTTGGAAGAGGAAGGGTTTGCATTTGGAGAGGGGTTGAAGTATCAAGGTTGGGAATACCTATGTTCTAGAATCAACCTCCCAACCTATCCGAATATAGTACGGGAGTTCTATGGACATGCTAAGGTTAGCCCGAAATTGTTTGAAATAGAGGTAAAGAAAGTAAAGATTAATTTGACTATGGAGAAATTATGGAGCTTACTTAGGGAACCCACTAAAGGAGCCGAGAGATTAGATGATTAAGCGAGTGGGTTGCGACTGTTATTTGGTAGAGATGATGCCATGCACTTTAAGAAAATCTATGCTAGAGACCTATCCATGAAAAATAGACTGCTTCACTATATTTTAGTCAGGATTCTAGTATCCAGAGTATGAAGGTTTGATTTTCTCAATAAAAATGACATAGCTATGATGTATCATATCATAATAAGAGAAAAGTTTAACCTTCTAACTTTGATTTTGTTGATGCGGAAATCCATCTCGAGATCGGATTGGCTTGAGTTGTGTGATGGCGGCAAGCCAGCAGTGATGAAATGGAGGTGGCCATACCTACAAGAGAAGTCCTCGATCGGAGTTGGCTTCGATGGGGATCCTTTGATGCTCAAGTCAGTTTTTCGTTTAACAGAAGGAAGAAGATGAGCATTTGGGAGAGAAAAGTCTACGTACCTTGGGGTCCCTCTTTCTTTTCTTTTATAAAAGGATCTAAAGTTTGTTAGGATGGATTTTGGTCGAGGTCCCATCTTAGATTGAGCTTAAGTTCATCAAGAGATGGAAGCCAAGGTCTTCAGAAGGCTAATTGAAGGTCTTCAGAAGGCTATGGCCGAGGTCCTATTTTAGGTCGAACTTGAGTTCATCAAAAGATGGAAGCCAAAGTCACAATATAGGCTGATTGAAAATAATCGAAGGCTAAGGCCGAGGTCTTATTTCAAGCCGAACTTAAAGTTATCGAAATATTGAAGTCCCCATTCTAGGCTTTAGGTTGTCAACTTTTTCTCTACATGCCATGAGGGAACAATACCTGACATGATTTTTGAAAATCTTCTAAGGGCAAACAAAATATCTCTGACAACCCACTGCACTTCGATAACTAACAACCAACAACCCATCCAATCAAATTTCAGACCCTTCTATAAAAGAAAAAAAAGAGGGCTCCCAAGGTATGTAGACTCTTCTCTCTCAAATGCTCATCTTCTTCCTTCTGTTGAATGAAAAATTAACTTGAGCATCAGAGGATCCCTGTTGGAGCCAACTCTAATCGAGAACTTCTTTTGCAGGTATGGCCGCCTCCATTCTATCATTGTCAACTTGCCGCCATTGCATAACTCCAGCCAATCAGACCTCAAGATGGATTTTTGCATCAACAGATGGTGCTAGAAGGAGGGCCTTTGAGCCCGTTTATGAGAAAAAATGAGCATCTAGTGAGAGAAGCTCCATCACATTGCTTCAATGTCGATGAGATTTAGCATCCATCTTCAATAGATCCTATCCAGGCTCAAACTAAAGGGCTCAAAATGAAGGAAAAAATTCAATTGGAGAGAAAAGCTCAAGCAAGGAAGAAGACGATGACAAGGATGATCTGGACCGACAAAGAAGCATAAGATCCAAATAAAAAATATAATTATGCAAATTTTTTAATCATATCATATTCCTAATCTTTCATCCATTCTCTTGAGTTCTAGATAGAACCAAGCATTAGAAGGAAGATCTTCATTTGCACTCCAATATACTGGGTAGAATAAAAACCTCCTCTAAAATCTAAAATAAAATGGAGGGACTGAGGTCCTGAGAGAGATGAAAAAATAGAATGGTATTGTTAAAAATAGAGAAGAGTGAAGAGAGGCTTTCCTAGGTCGAAGGTTATTTTGGCATGAACCTACATGTTATACTTATTGCCTCTTCATTTGGATACCTATTTTTTGCTACAAGCTATTTTATTTATGAATTATCTAATAAAGTAGTGTTCTCTTATTACTTTAACAATCATACTAATGGATTTAGACCACCAGTTGTTATGGTAGGACCAAGATATTATTTTTGTTCATTACTTCCATAGGTCACAAATTCTACCTATTTGGATTGGATCAGAGCTACGTCTTTCAAGCTAAGGTTGTCCTATTTAAAATAAGCTATTGTTAGATCCATGAACAAAGGCTTCTTATTTGCTGGGCTAATTTCTATTTAGAGCTAAAATGAATGTTATTTCCTTACTTGCTTCAATTACCTTTTCTCTTATGCTCGAGCTATTATTATTCATTCAAGTATAATTGCCTTGCTCTTCGACTCTGTGCCTAGTTCTTCAATTATGCTATGCAGGAATGTGCCATTTTCTTAGATACTGCTGCAACTATTTATTGCTTTCCATATGTTGCTATGCTAATGAAATATGTAGATCCCAAAATTCAACTACTGTTGGGCACCACCAGGTTCTACTATCTACAATTGCATATGGCTCTTCTCACTTCAAAGCTATCAGTAGATCTACTCAGACTTCGACTTATAGAGGGCGGATAAGGATACCTCAACATTTATCATATGTTGGTTATAACTAAAGCGATAACTATAATACAATAATTGTTTGTAGAGATATGGGAGACTTTCTTGAGGGACTCAAAAGCATGATTGTAATTAAAGTAGTCCTTTTACCATTAAAAATCATTTAGGATCATCAATTTATCCTATATTTAAAGTTAGGTTTCTCTAAAGTTGAGCTACTTGCCTAATTTTTGATATGTCTATGGTTGAAAGTATCCAGGAAAGGACAATGGCTACAAATCACATAATATGGTTCAAATACTTGTTAAGCTCTATCCCAACAATCGATTAAACTCAATTGTTGATGGCGAACCTCATCAAAGAAGAAGAAGAAGAAGAAGAAGGGGTGTTCAGTTCCCATCTAAAAAAAGAAATCAGTTCTTTATTTCTAAAAGAAAAAAAGAAAAAAAAGAAAAAAAGTGGGAAAATAAATGAGAGAAGAAAGATGGGAGGGGGAGGCCCATTGCGCATCTGACCGACCTCCCGCGTGCCCGTCGCGTGTCTGGCCGACCTCCCTCACACTCATTGCGGCCGTCTAGCCGGCCTCCTCCAAGTGCGTGCATCCAATCGGCCTCCTCCGAACTCATGGCGCCCCTTCAGCCTCCGCTGAACCTATGGGACCGCTTTGGCCTCCTCCGAGCTTGCAAGACCCCTCCGACCTCCTTCAAACCTGCAGGACACGACCAACCTCCTCCAAACCCGCAGGACTCGATCGACCTCCTCCAAACCCATGGGGCCCCTTCGACCTCCCCCGCACAATGATTCAAGATGATCTCTTCTCTCCCATGACTACTCTGAGTTTCTCTTTCCCCTATGGCTCCCATCTAGTTGATCTCCTCCCTCCCATGCATTCATGTGGTGCCCGTTCGACTGATCTCCTCCCTCCCACAAATCTACATGGTGCTCATGCTGTCGATCTCCTCCCTTCCGCGCATCCATGCACCGTCCATTTGATCGATCTCCTTCAAGCTCGTGCTCCCAATCGTGGCCAAGTTCCTCCCCTGCACCCTCAGTTGCTACCTGCGGTGAGGTCCTCCTTCGTGATCTTAGGCAAACCCGACCTCTTCAGAGAAAAAAAAGGAAGAAGGAGAAGTCGACGCCCTGTGACCGAGCTGCTCTCTTGCGTGTCTCGTCTCCTTCCCTCCATGCATACATGACTCCTCCATTCGATCTCCAGCTGATCTTTCCTCTCACACAACCTATGACGAGATCCTCCTTCATGATCTTAGGCAACACTGATCTCCTAAAAAAAAAAGAGAGAGAGAGAAGAAGAAGAAAAGAATGACAAGAGAAGGAAAGAAGAGGCCAGCTGGCTAACCCCCTACCCACGTGCCTTGATGTGGATGAATTTGCCATAATGGAATCGAGGTTTGTGCACCTTCGGAGTGATCGAACCAACCACTAAGCAGCTCTCAAGGTCCTTGTGAGGTCGATGCACTCCAAACACAATTGAAGTCCCCGCACGTACATCCGTTCAACCTTTTTCAAAGTTCACTTGTGCGCATCTCACATCAAACAGCACCAAAGCTGACTTAAAGCAACCTTAGAACCACTCATAAAAAAGCTACAACCTTGGCATGCGGTCCTATGAATTTCACCCACCGAAGATAAGTTAATACAAAAAAAAAAAGAAAAGAAGAGAAAGAAGAAAAAGATGAAATCTGATCTGAATCGAGATGGTCAAATAAAACCCGAGATCTTCCAAATAAAAAACTCATGATAAAAGACTTTCAAACTTCTGTCCATTATTATTTTCCTTATCTTTTTCTTTCTTGTAGGACTATAGGATACCAAAATTATGGTCGAACCCAAAGCCAATTAAGACTAAGTTCAAGAAATTAAAGCTGAAGCTGAAGTTAGAATCCAGACCGATCCATGGTGCAAGCAAAACAAGCCCAGGATAAAGATCATATAAATCCAAGGCCAATAGGAACCCAACCTCAGTAAGCTAAGCTCACTAAAAGACCAATCCAAGGTTAAAGCCTAAACCAAATTGAAGTCAGATTCAAGTCCAAGCCAAGGTCAGGATCAAGGATAAGCCGAAGTTAAAATCACAGCAGAGCCAAAGTTAAAATCAAACCAAGGCCGAACTATCAAATCCAAATTCAAGCCAAGAAAAAATCAAGACCAAGGAAGCAGACTTAACAAGAATATCAATCAAAGAAGACCTCTGGTTATTTAAGATAGGAGGAAGGAAAAGATCCTTTCAACAGTCCTTTTGTGCTCCTAGAAGTCCTCTAGTTGTTTAAGATAGGAGGAGGAGAGAGATCCTTTCAACGACCCTTTTGCACCCCTAGAAGACCTTCGGTTGTTTGAGACAGGAGGAGGGGAGAGATCCTTTCAATGGCCCTTTTGCACCCTTAGAAGACCTCCGGTTGTTCAAAATAGGAGGGAAGAGGCTCTTTCAACAACCATTTTGTGCCCCTAGAAGACCTCTGATTGTTTGAGATAGGAGGAGGGGAGAGGCTCTTTCAATGGCCCTTTTGGATCCTTAGAAGACCTCCAATTATTTAAGATAGGAGGAAGGAAGAGGCCCTTTCAACGTTCCTTTTGTACCCCTAGAAGACCTCCGATTCTTTAAGATAGGAGGAGGGGAGAGGATCTTTCAATGGTACTTTTATTGCCCTAGAAGAACTTTGATTTTTTAAGACAGGAAGAGGGAAGAGGCCCTTTCAATGGTCCTTTTATGCCCCTAGATAGACCTTCGGTTGTTTAGAGAATAGGAGGAGAATCTCATTGTAATAAGGATAAAGACCAACCTTTTCAACAAATAGGAAGAGAACCTCGTTTTGACATGGACTAGAAGAATCCTTCGATTATTTAAGATAGGAGGAGGGGAGAGGTCCTTGCAATGACCCTTTTCGTGATCTCGATGAGTCTTGTTAGAGAATAGAAGGAAGGAACCTCATCCTAACAAAGGATGAAAGGCCAACCACATTAGGAATAGGAGGAGGACTCTCATCCTGAATGTGGATAAAGATCCTTACGAGAGGATGTGCAAAGACCTTCGATTTTCAAGTCTGAGGTTAAATATCAAGATCTTATAGAAATTCCAAGCTTAAAATGATTCACATGTTTTATAGAAATTCCAACCTTAGAAAAATAGAGGTCCGTAGAAATCCAAGCTTAAAATATTAACATATTATAGAAATCTGACCTTAGATAAGGTAGAGATCTGCAGAAAATCCGAGCTCGGGATGTCAATTTTTGTAGAAATTTGATCTACAAGATGTCAATTTTTGCAGAAATCCAATCTTAAAAAGTAGAAATCTTTAAAAAATCCAAACTCAGAATGTCAATATGTGCAAAAATCTGATCTTAGGAAGCAGAGGTCAGTAGGAATCTAAGCTCAAAAAGCCGAGGATAAAATTAAAGACCTTCAAACAATTTTAGTAAGAAACCTGAAGACCCGAAGTCTGAATGATAAAGAAGGATATTTCTTGGGCAAGTCTGATTTAGTATACTCTCTTCGTCCAAACCAAGACTCGAACTCGAAAGTTGGGGGGCTATTATTGAGGGACTTTTATGCCGTCGAAGAGAATGTTGGCATGAGAAAAGCTATAGATCCTATTTTAGCCAAACTAGTTAAAAAATCTTTGGAAGGCTATGGCCGAGGTCCTATTTCAGGTCGAGCTTAAAGTTATCAAGAGATGAAGGCTTGGGTCACAATGTAGGCTGATTGAAGATCTTCAGAAGGCTATGGCCAAGGTCCTATTTCAAGCCAAGATTGAAGTTATCAAGAGATGAAGGCCTGGGTCACAATATATGTTGATTGAAGATCTTCGAAAGGCGGTGGTTGAGGTCCTATTTCAGGTGGAGCTTGAAGTTATCAACAGATGAAGACTTGGGTCATAATATAGGCTGATTGGAGATCTTCAGAAGGCTATGATCGAGGTCCTATTTTAGGTCGAGCTTGAAGTTATCAAGAGATGAAGGCTTGAGTCATAATATAGATTGATTGAAGATCTTCGAAAGGTTGTGTTCGAGGTCCTATTCTCGACCAAGCTTGAACTTATCAAGAGATGAAGGCCTAGATCATAATATAGTTTGATTGAAGGTCTTTGGAAGGCTGTGGTCGAGGTTCTATTCTAGACCGAGCTTGAAGTTATCAAGAGATGAAAGCTTGGTTCATAATATAGGTTGATTGAATGTCTTCAAGAGGCTATGGCTAAGGTCCTATTCCAGGCCAAGCTTGAGGTCATCAAGAGATGGAAGCCAATATCTTCAGAAGGCTGATTGAAGATCTTTAGAAGGCTGATTGAAGCTCTTCAGAAGGTTGATTGAAGGTCTTCAGAAGGCTATGGCTGAGGTCCTATCTCAGGCCGAGGTTGAAGTTATCAAGAGATGAAGGCCTGAGTCATGATATAGGTTGATTGAAGGTCTTCAAAAGACTATGGCTGACGTGCTATTCCAGGCCGAGCTAGAAGTTATCAAGAGATGAAGGCCTGGGTCACAATATAGGTTGATTGAATATCTTCGAAAGACTATGGCCGAGGTCCTATTTCATGCTAAGCTTGAAGTTATCAAGAGATGAAGGCTTGGATCATAATGTAGGCTGATTGAAGGTCTTTGAAAGACTGTAGTTGAGGTCCTATTTTAGGTCAAACTTGAAGTAATCAAGAGATGAAGGCCTAGGTCGTAATATAGGTTGATTGAAGATCTTTAGAAGGCTATGATCGAGGTCCTATTCTAGGTCGAGCTTGAAGTTATCAAGAGATGAAGGCTTGGGTCATAATATAGGTTGATTGAAGATCTTTGGAAGGTTGTGGCCAAGGTCCTATTCTAAGATGAGCTTGAGGTCATCAAGAGATGGAAGCCAAGATCTTTAGAAGACTGATTGAAGGTCTTCAGAAGGCTATGGCCGAGATTCGATCTCTGGTCGAGCTTGAGTTCATCAAGAGATGGAAGCCAAGATCTTTAGAAGGCTGATTGAAGGTCTTTGGAAGGTGGTGGTCGAGGTCCTATTTTAGATGGAACTTGAGTTTATCAAGAGATGGAAGCCAAAGCCACAATATAAGCTAATTGAAGGTCTTTGGAAGGCTGTGGCTGAGATCCTTCCTCAGGCCGAGCTTGAGTTCATCAAGAGATGGAAGCCAAAGTCACAATGTAGGTTGATTGAAGGTCTTTGGAGGGCTCTAGCCAAGGTCCTATTTCGGGCCGAACTTGAGTTCATCAAGAGATGGAAGCCAAGGTCTTCAGAAGGTTGAATTGAATGTCAATGAAGGCTGAGGCTGAGATCCTATTTTAGATCGAACTTAAAGTTATCAAAGGTTGAAGTCTCCATTCTAGACTCCAGGTTGTCAACTTTTTCCCTACATGCTATAAAGGGAGAATACCTGACACGATTTCTTGAAATCTTCTAGTGGGTAAACAAAGTATCTTTGATAATGCACTTCTCTCTGATGACTAACAATCCATAATCTATCCTAACAAACTCTAGATCCTTCTATAAAAGAAGAAAAAGAGGGACTCCAAGGTATGCAGACTTTTCTCTTCTAAATGCTCATCTTCTTTTTTTTGTTGAACGAAAAACTGACTTGAGCATTGGAGGGTCCCTACCGGAGCCAACTTTGATTGAGAACTTCTCTTGCAGGTATGGCTGCCTCCATTCCATCATAGCCAGCTTGCCACCCTCACACAACTCCAGCCAATCCGATCTTGAGATGGATTTTCACGTCAACAGATTTTAAGAATGATGCAAGAAGCATCCCAAAGAGGAAAACTTGCATTGCCTTGTGGGATGTTTTTGACATTGATATTTTAAGACTTAGGAGTTAGTTTGGAGTGAAACCTAGTAGGAAGCTTTAGAACTATGATACATATAATTTGAAATCAATGGATAGGATGAAGTTTAAAAGCTCAATGGGATTTGGGTGAAGTTAGATGAAGAATGGGAAGAAAGACATAAGCTAGAGTCTATGCCACAACGTCCAGTACCTGCTCCATCTTCATCCACTATCAGACTAGATGAGAATTAGATTGAGGAGATAGTGCAGTGCATCTCTGCTAGAGTATATGAAAGACTCTTCGATGGTCTTCCCCCGTTGATGGACAATGCTGTGAGGACTGTTTGTCGAATAGCATACTTCAGCACCCATGGATCCAGCCTCATCCGATCCTCTAGAGCCTAATGTTTATTAGGTTGCTTATAGGATCCATTTAGTCATACTTAGAACATTTTGGTTGCAAATGTTCATATCTTCATGATATGTAATGTTCAAACTTCAACATTTTGTACTTGGATCTTTTTGTATCTATGAATGAATGAAGTTTAATTTTTGTTTGTATTATATCAAATTCTCCTAATGAATGAATGAAATTTATCTCTTTGTACTGTATGGTTAAATAGAATTCATGTTTGATCAATTCTTTCCTTATATTGTCTATTTGATTTTTTGATAATGACAAAAAGAAGGAGAAAAATGAGTATAAAATGATAATTGATAATTAAAATATAAATTAAGTGAAAAGAATAGAAAGAATAAGCATTACTTAAGTAAGAACTAAACAAAAAAGATGCAAGTAATAGTGATTCAAATATAATTATAATTATGGAAGATATCATAACTCGAATTGCTAAATTGAATCCTCGGCACATGGTAAGGGGAAGCAATACAAAATTTGACTTAAAATTGAACATACTTATCATATTTAGGAGGAGCATATGTAAATTGATAAAATCTAAATAAATATGATATATGAGTTAATTGGTAAGATTGAATGAAAATATCATTTTGAAATATGAAGGAAAGGTTATACTCAAAAAGTTTTGTCATCATCAAAAAGAGAAACATTATTGATTCTAGATTGATTTTGATGATAACAAAAGTATTTGAGTATAGATTATTAAATTACTAATGTTATTTGTGAGGATGTGCAATTATAAATTTCAAGAGCTCACAAACATCAAGTATTCTCATTCATCCAAATAAAGACTCATCACTCAAGATTTTAGAGGAGATATTTTAAAGTGGATATATCTTTCAAGAGATTATAATGAAGACTAAATCAAGGCAAAAAGGACAAGTCTAGTCTACAAAGAAATTTGGAGAAAAAAAAAATCATAAATAGTCTTTGGCATGCTTGGCATGCAAACTATGCTGACCCAATTTGAGACTGAGCCGACCTAGTCTCAGTAGAAGCAAAAGATAGAAAGGACAGAAAACAAGATTCTTCATGATCTAGGGGACAGAGTCGATCTAGTTTTTAACTGAGCCGATCTAGTGGCAACTAGGCTGATCTAGTCAGAAGGGTAGCCGTTCCAGTCTTAGAAGATAGCAAAATACAGAAATAGAAATTTCAAGATATCTGAGATTGAGTCGATCCAACTGAAAACTGAGCTGACCCAGTTTGGACTAAGCCAATCCAATTAAAAATGAGCCAGCCTAGTGCCTGTAATGGCTAATTTTCAGTTTCGTGGCTTTTTCACTCTACATGTCTTTCAACGGCTATTTTCGATCTTTCAATGGTTAGATCACTTTCAGAATCCCTCCTAGCTTACTTATAATGGTGGAAAACCTCAAAGATACTTAAGAAAATATTTGGGATTAGAGAATAGACCTTTGAACTTGCAAAAAGGGCTTCCAAATAGTTTTTCAGTATATTCAAGTGTGTGAGCAATATTGTGAAAAGGAAGGAGTGACATCTAGACAAATATTTATCCTTCCAACATCCTTAATCTGAGAGAAGTCAGGGCATTGCTATTGAAGATTACTTTCTATTTTTCTCAAGCATTCAAGAGAAGAAATCAACCCATCAAGCAAATCTGCCTAGATTTTTTTCTCATAAGCTTCATAGAGTTTATTTTAATTTTATTGTACTCTTCTTTTAATTTCAAGTTTCTTGGGATGAGAAACTTGGATTGGTCCAAGCCTAGAGTTGGAGGTTGTAAGGTTAGATTGGTTTGCCTAGAACAAAATCAATTGGGGTTGATTATTAGCCTAGAAAAATAATCATTATATGATTGTAGTTGGTAAGCCAATGTCGAAACCAATTGGATTGGATTGTGAGCTCAAGTAAAACAATTGGATTGTAATCAAGCTAAGTGATTATAGTTGAATTTTTAAGTGGTTTACTTAGAAAGTGGACGTAGGTACTGAGTTTAGTGCTGAATCATTATAAAATTATTATGTTTGTAATTATATATTTTTGTCTTATTACTTTCATTCAATGCACATTACATAGCTTGTTTTATTTAAGCCCTTAACTAATTTAAATTGCTCATATCTTAAGCTAAATTTTAAAATATCCAATTCACCCTCCCTCTTGGAAAGCCATCCTTAGTCAACAATAGTTCACCTTGAGTGTGTGATAATTTGATTACACCATAAGTCGGTCTTCTAGCCATTCGAAATCCTAAGGTGTATGTTGGCTATAGCATGTTCATTGAAGGAATTAGATTACACCAATAAAAAATCTATCAACCTCGATAGAGGAGTAGTCCTATGATAATCATGAAATTGAGTTCTTAAGCCCATGGCCATGGTAGAGTAAAATAATAGAAAAAAATTTTCTATTAGGATTTCACAACAGACTCAAATCGAATGATTTATTCATATGATGGGTGTTGGGTTTGACGAGTTCACCTTAACCCTAATCGTATGGGGACTCATAATAGAAGAACCCTATCACATAGATAGTTGCACCGAGAGGTTCATATTTAATTCTGATGGATTACCACCATATACTACTAGATGTCATTGGTAGATTTTGGGATCAATTTATGAGAATTTGTAGTACTCCTAAGCCTTGGGAGGCCATGGGTGGGGCCTAGGTGAGGGCTCCGAGGAGGCTAGAATAGGTGTGGTCCTAGAGCTAGGACAACAGTTATCCTAGGATGGAGGCGGCATGTAACTCTCCACGGGCTTAAGGTTCGGGTATTGAGGGCTTCAAGGGGCTTAGTTGGTGCTTCGAAGACCTGGGATTCAAGGTGGAGCAAGGAAACAAAGTTAGAGAATCAAGACTATAGAAGAAGATTTTCTGCAAGTTAGCCAGCTCAGTCCAAAACTAGGTAGGCTAAGTCTCAGAGCATAGGCAAAATAGAGAGCTGAGCATTCGGGACTGCTGGCATGACATAGGACTGGGCCAGTTCAATTTCAGACTAAGCCGACCTAGTGGAACTTAGTCAGCTCAATGCGCGGGCAGAGTTACGTGAGCGTCTATTTTGGGCTAGGATCTGGATTGATTCTAAGGGTCGTAAGGCCTGATTTGAGTGGTCTTAAGGTGGCTAATTCATGTATGGGTCAGGTCTAAATCCAGAGGATGAGAGCATAGGAGACATGGGTGTACATGGGATCGGTGAGTGCTTTCATGTATTGGGTTAGCCAAGAAAGTTTTTGATCGGGCCTAATGGCCGTGTATAAATACATAGATTGTATTAGGATTTCATAATACTATCAAATATAGATCTTTTCTTCCTCAATTCTTCCTTCTTCTCTTCTCTCTAGAGTTGCCACCCTAGAGTTCTTGAAGAAGCCCTAGAGAAGGGGGCATCTCCCTTAAGTCCAAGAAGGGAGACGCCCCATTATAGATCTGGATGGAGGGTTGGTGGTTTGTTGCCCATAGAGAATGTCACAGGTTCCTTCAGATCTATGATAAAGATCAAGAGCTTCCGCAACATGGTATCGATGCTTGTGATGTCAAGGATGATTGGCGTTCGAGCGATGTCATGGGTCTACAATTTGGTATCAGAGCTAGGTGATGCCTAAAACATTATGGACGACAATATGGTATCAGAGCTAGGTTTCAGAGCTTGATGGTGCATGGAAGGAGCCAGATTTCAGAGCCTGATGGTGCATGAAAAGAGCTAGATTTTAGAGCCTCATGGTGCATGAAAGCGAAGGAGAAGTCATACAAGGTAAAAATCTGCATAAGGATTCTATAGTATGTCTCAGCTCTATCTTTATTATTGGTGTGGTTTGACCAACTGGGAGCAGCGAGTTGAAGGTGGAGGTTGAGAGGATTAATGGAAAGGGATTTTTTTGGGGTGGAAGGATTGGGTTAATGATTTGTTGATCGGTCTTGGTGGAAAGGCCAGGGTGTATGATAGTTATGTGAGAGGTAGAAAGTGCTGGAGTGCTGTAGTAGCATCTTTCTAAAGATGCCAGACTGAGAGAGGCTCGACAATGTAGCAGTCGAGGAAGGTATGTCAGTAGAGAGCATCTGTGTTCTCTAGGAAGATGGGCAGTGTGGGGCTATTGAAGAGAGATTTTTCAAGGGTCAGAGCAAAAAAAGACTAAAGAAGCGACGATACGTTCTTCAATGTCTGGAAGATGGGAAAGTAGTCAGAGATGTATTCAGCGATTCAACCAGAGCATGGATTTGCAAAGTCTTGAGGATGATGGAGATGGATGATCCATGGAGGTCCAGTAGGTTAGGGCTAGGCGATTGTAGAGTGGCGTAGAGACATGGCTAGGGAGCGCTGGAGTACTGTAGGAGCACTTTTCTGGAGGCACAGAGGCTGAGAGAGGCTCGATGGTAGAGCAGTCAAGGAGTGTATCTCAGTAGAGAGTGTCAGTGGTATCTCAAGAAGATCGAGAGCAGGTCTTAGAAAGAGTCAGGAGATCTCAGGAAGCACCATGAGGCCTCTAGTAGTCGAAAGTATCATGGATTAGGTTTCTTCTGTAGGAGCTTCAGGAAGAGTCATAGTTTAGGTGGAGGATGGTTCTTCGGGTGCAACTGAAGCGATGGCTGGTGTAGAGGCAGAAGAGAAGGACTAGGATGAAATTCCATAGGATTCAGTCATTGGATTCAAAAGAGTTGGATGAGCTCTTAAATTTTGGAGGTGCCCATGGGTTACGAAGGTATTTGAGACTGCTTCGAAGGGGTCCACGAAGTACGGAGTGTTCGAAGGGACAGTGACGGTGTTCGAGGTGCAGTGGCAGGCTCAACAGTGCAGCATTGAGTGGTTGGCCTCGAGGGACTTGATGATAGAGTCGACTTCTACGACATTAGGTGTACTTCGGATATAGGTGGGAGGAGCTCCGTAGTGGTGGCTTCACAAGTGGAGAAAAAATTTGGCATGAGTTCAGAGCACTAGTGATGCACAGTTGTAGGTGGAGCATCGTATGCAGGTGGACAGGCATAGCTCTGAGGAGATCGTGTCAGGAGGTACAGTATGTGTTGGTGCAGAAATGCTGTAGGTTCTTCAAAAAAGTCCAGAGAAAGTGATGCAGCTGCTAAGCAGAAGAGATCCTACAATTTCAGGATAGTGCCAAGAAGCAAGCATAGATCTTTGCAGCTGAAGAGAATTGATGGAGGCGATGTTTGCAAAGGTGTTGTCGAGTGCATAGGGACAGTGGGATCATGCAGGAGGGCATGGCCGAGGGATTTGCCAAGGCTTGGGGCACCAAGCTGGAGATTGTGAGGATTTATGGTGCTCCCAAGTCTTGGGAGGCCAACGATGGAGCGTCCAGGGTGAGAGCATCCAAGGGGTAGTATAAGGTGTGGTCCTAGGACTCAGGATGAGGAGTTATCCTAGGGGTGGAAAGTGGCATGTAACTCTCCAACAAGTGTGAGCTGTTCAGGTATTGAGGGGCCTTCAAGGGGCTTTGGTTGGTGCTTTGGAGACCCTAAAGGATATCAAGGTGGAGTAAGGAACCAAAGTATAGAGAATCAAGACTGTAGAAATAAGTTTTTCTAATAGGTTAGGCTGGTTAGTCGCATAACTTGGAGTTGGCTAAGTTCTCAGAATTCAACAGACAAAATAGAGAGCTGAGCAGTTTGGGATACTGCAGAACACAAGATTAGGGCCGACTCAGTTTTAGACTGAGCTGACCCAGTGGAACTTAGGCCAACTCAAGTGCTGAGACTGAGGTCCGGCTCAATGTACGGGCAAGAGTTGCAAGGGTCTATTTTGGGCTAGCGATCTGGTTGATATCCTAGGGGTCTTAAGGCCCTAATTTAAGAAGGTCTTAAAGTGGTCTACAATTTTAGTGTGATGGATTTGGGTCTAGACCAGAGGAATGAAGAGATGATGAGACATGGGTGTCATGGGCTTTGAATGAGTGGTTTCAGTATTAGGTAGTCAGGAGAGTTTTTTGGTCGGGCCCTATTGGCTATGTTTATAAAATACAATAGGTTGTCTTAAAGGAGTTTATAATAACTGTGGAATATGAGATCTTTTCACCCTTAATTCTCTCTTTCTTCTCTTCTCGTCTAGAGTGGCGTTGCCTAGCAGTTCTTGAAGAGCCCTAGGAAGGGGTTCGTCTCCCTTAAGCCCAAGGAGGTAGAGACGCCCCAATCATAGATCTAGGTGGAGGGGTTCGTGGTTTTGCTGCCCATGAAGAATGTCCATAGGTTCTCTTAAGATTCCGTGCTAAAGAATTAGAGCTTCCGCCAACATGGTAATCGGTGCTAAGATGAATGTTTCAAGGGAATGATTTGCATTCGAGTTGATATCATGGGTCTATACATATTGGTAATCAAAGTAGGTGATGCCTAGACATGTTGTGGCGGGCTAAATACATTAAAAATTGATCTTTGATGAATCGAAGCGATTCCTAATTGGATGATAATACAAAGAGTTTATGATCCATCAAAAAGAGTATTTCTACTGAATAATTAATATGAGAATCATATATGTCTCATTACCAAACAGAACCAAAATCTTAATTAGATTCCATACAAATAAGGATTTGGACTTGTGTGTCATTAATAGAGTATAACAACCAGTTGTTTGTTTGGATTTAGGAATCTAAATTAATGAGTTCAGAAATTCGTGCTATGCACACGAATTGAAGCATTGGACTTTGATCCTATTGTCATCTACTGAGGGTTTCATCTTGATAAGGTCAAATTTGAATTTTGGACTTAACAATCGCAAAATCCCTATATGGTGTCTTGTCCTGTATTCTTAGCGTGAGAGCTTGTCTAGGTACGGATCAATGGATTGTCCTAAGGGCTTGAATCAGCGTTGCAATGTCCTAATATGTCAGATATCAAGGCTTGTCGCTATACACTAAGCCAAGATTTCTGCCGATCAAGGATAACAAGGGTTGTTCGTTGGAGCCACATTTTGCAGAGGACAAGAAGAGGGGAAGGGGCAATGGTGCCCCCTAGGAGAATTTTGGGGGTGCCAATGCCACCTTTGGTTTTTGGCAAGAAAGAGATGAGGAAAGGCAATGCACCCCTATGTGGGTAGAGTCAATGAGGCTCCTAGGTGGGATATTTACGATTCTAGGGAAGTTTGATGAGATCAAAAATCTTACTCTGTTCAGGTGATATATCCTATGTACCGCACTAATTCATGTTGAGGTCATTTCATGACGAAGTCGGTAGGCACTGCTAATTTTAGGGCATTGTGCGTGATTATTCTATAGAAAGTATGATAGGAATATTACTGAGATGATGATTAGTATGATCTGCCTAGGTCGTTGGTCAGATGTATGGGCAAAATGTGAGGAATTTGAGATTTAAGCATCAGAGCAAAGCCAGTTGCTTGAATTTGTTGAGGTGGAGCGTTAGGGTGGCGTAAGGGTCTCTTATAAGAAGTCCCCTGCGACCCTTAGGGATTTCCAACATTTTGTCAACATTCTACCATCATGCGCCGAAAGGCTGCCACGTACTCTTCCTCTTGCATGCATCTTCTCTAGGTACTTCTCCCTCTTCAACCTATGCCTAAAAGGCTTGGGCAGTCAAAACTAGAAAGCAAAGATCAATGTGCTCTATTGCGCAAAGATCTGCAATAGACAAACCCTGTGTCATATTGATGACGGAACACCGTAGGTGCCTTCAAAGATTGTTTGTGAGGAAGAGCCCCTTCAAAAATTGATCTTAGATCTGGCATTGGAGATGCTAGAGTCCGCATGGAGACCGACATCCAAATCTGATCTGAGTGGACTTGGTAGAGGTTGTGGCACGTGCAAATGGCTAGATCTAGGATCTAACATGCAGTCAAAATCATCGTGCAAGGTGAAAGCAATTAACCAAATCAAGTAACAATCAACATTGTTTTACATTTTAATCTTAATTTAGTTTTGATGATCAGATTATACCAATTAGAAATCTAAGAACTCTCAATATTTGTTGGAATTTAGGATAGAAAAATTTTTGAAATTATGCTACAGATCTGATCAATCAGAATTTGATCAATGTAGCAGGAAAATCAGATTTTTCTTCGAAACTGGTATCAAACCACGTTTGTATTCTTTAGATTTAGGTTTTTGATATGATTTTTAATTTTTAATTTATGAATCTGAATATGTAAAATTTTATATGTTATATGAGATGTAAACATAAAACTGTGTGAAGCTCAGAAGTGGCATCACTTCCTGAAAGGAAAATTCCTGATTTTCTACGGGTCAGGTTGCGTTCAGATCTGATTTGAGTCAAGAGGCATATTTCAAGAAAATTTCTTTCTTAGATTTCTAATCAGGGACTCTAACATTCTTTAGTATCTGAAGTTTAAATGATCGTTGATAATAAAAAAAATAAACTAAATCAATCTAAATTAATTTACC
>QRFJ01005946.1:0-26101 GCA_006176705.1 Cocos nucifera | reverse complement strand
ATACATACATACATATACATATACATATACATATCATATATATATATATATTATATGATATGTATTGTATATGTATACATATATTATACATACATACATACATATATATTATACATATATATATATATATATATATATATATGTATATATATATATATATATATATATATATATATATATACCATCATTATATATATATATATATATATATATATATATGTATATATATGTATAGATATGTATATACATATATATACATATGTATATATACATACATACATACATACATACATACATACATGTAAATTAATCTACAATTGTATAGTATTTCTATATTATATAATATATTATTAACTTTTTTGTATTATTCTCATGATTTTGGTTAATTAATTCTTTTATTGATAAAGTATTGATTTATTCCGATTGTAAAGGGTAACTTGCTATATTTTAGATTTTGTAACTAATAATTTATTTATTAATTTTTCATAATTTTTGATATTTCAGGAATTTACCAAACTGATCCTATCTGATTAGATCATGTTGGATTGGTTCTAATATCGATTGGTTTGATCCTAATTCCGAAATTTGGGAACAAATTCGGATGGTTTGCTTCCAATTGGCCTGTACGCTGAACCAATCCAATTGATGTGCACCCGACTTCACCATTATATTTGAGCTTTAATTGGGTATTGTTATATATGGGATTAGTAAATGGATCAACATCAGCACATATGTGCAACTAACATGTACTATCAAAACTTTTTCTCCCATATCGTCATGCTGACTAAGTAATAATAATTTAAAGAAAGGATAAGATACCGACATGATGCAACGTAACTGGTCAATACACTAACCTATCAAAAACCCTGCAGTGTAATTTTTTTTTTTAAAAAAAATTATGAACCATGAGTGTAAAATCTAAAATATAGATCTCTCATCTCCGAAATCTTATTAATTGTGAGGTGTCGTAACTGCAAATTTCAAACTTAGTGGGTACTTTCTATTTTCTGAATTTTGCATAGCCTCTGCAGTTGGATTGGGTTTGAAATTTTGTTATTTTCCTACAACAAGATAAAGGGCTTAAGCTGGGGTTCTCGAATTTTTTTGCCTCTCAATTTATTTTTTCCTTCAATATTTCTTGCTTAGGGAGGAGGAAAGAATCTTTAAAAGTGCAAATGGCCACGCTTTCTGAAAGATAGCTGGCAGAAATTGACTACGACCTCTTGTCTTCATCCCCACCTCACCTCATGTATGGTACGGTCCAGTTCCCGTGCACCCCAAAATAATGTGATACTAACTGAACGCTCCAATAAGAATGGAGTCCCAGCAGGCCGTCATTCCAAAAGCTCCGCTTCGACTGGTCATACTTGAGGATCCCCGAGGCCCTAAATTGTTCAGCCTGAACAACAGAACTCGGTTCCTATATAACGTACAAAACCCACCCCCTTTCCCTGCCTCTGCCCGCTTCATATGGTTCATGCCATTTGGGAAGGGTAAATTTTTTTAGTGGCAGACTTCCTTTTATTCTCCACTTTGCTTCAAAGAAAAAAAAAAAAAAAAAAACTTCTCCTTCTTTTCTTAACATGGCACAGTAGTTTAAATTCTCTTATTTTTTTTTATCGCTAATTTATGCATTCTATTTGTATTCTGTGGTTAAATAGCAAAAGATATGCTAATTCTGGGATGAATGATGAGAGACAAAGCAAAAGCAATTGAGGCTGCCGGAGATCCAGTAATTGTTTAACTTGGATCTTTTCAATTACATCTTTTAACCTTAGTTTTCGCGTCTCTTTGGTGCAGTATGAAACAAAGAACTGTTTTTTGTGCAAGAAGTAATCTGTGTAGTGCATGGCATCCATTAATACTCTTTGGTTTGGTTTATAGTGCCACCATCCACCGTAATTTTCCTTCGTAATTTATGTAACTAAATTAAACAGAGTGTCTGAATTTTATGTTTTGTGGCTTATGGATGATGGGAAATCTAAATTGTTTGGTCCAAGTAGGAATTATGCGATTCAGTTGGTTCGAGTCTTTGATCAATTGAAAAACTTTGGAGTCCCAATCATAAGTCATGGAATCAAACCTTGGGCCTACTCACCAGGATTGCAGAACCAATTTATGGTTGGCCGCAGGAGGGGGTCGCCTTTCTCAATTGTTTTAGTTTTGTAAAGAATACTTCTATGGACGGCAAGACATGAATTCATAAATGAACATCAAATTCTCACTTCATACAAAGTAATAGCAGATTATGCTTTTCTTTCGGCGGCTAATAATACCATATTTCCATGTTTTATTTTCAAATCTTCACAAGTTTCGATGTTTATATATAATATATATATATATATAATATATATATATATATATATATATATATATATATATATATATATATATATATATATATATTTTTTTTTTTTTTTTTTTTTTTTTTTTTTTTTTTTTTTTCAATGTTTTTTTCATCCTATTAAAAGTTTCATGTCCCAACAATATTGAACATAACTTCAATGATTTGCCTGAAACTATAGATGATGAATTAGGAACCTTGAGTGCAAAGTAAGGGAGCCATGGAAGCAGGCGGAACATGCTCTCTCTGGCATTTCAAGTCTGAAATACTTACTATTGCAAACAGTTTCCAATTTAATCACAATATCATGTGTTTTGAATCAGGCATTGATTCAATAGCTGCTGATCTGAAGGACCAGAAGATGACCATTATAGGCGAGATGGACACGGTGGCAATTGCAAAGAAGTTGAAGAAAATAGGAAAGATCGATATTGTATCAGTAGGGCCCGCGAAAGAAGAAAAGAAAGAGGAGAAGAAAGAAGAAAAGAAAGAAGAGAAGAAAGAAGAGAAGAAATAGAGTAGTGCGGCATCTCAGTGAGAGTACCAGTGGCATCTCCCAATAAACCAAATAGTTGTTTCTATTGCTCTGTAATAGCATTATGAGGTTTTACAATTAAAACACCTTGGCCCATAGCCTATCACTTCCAACTTTTCATAACAAGTGGGCGAGAAAATGCTCTATGCCTCACATTCCACAATCTAGTTATTGACATCCAGAAGGTTAGAGATGAACACGACATTGTACTAAGACGATGTCTCTTTCCCTCACCTACCTAATAGCATGGCTTTTTCATCTATAAGGAAGATAGTGACAAATTTGACACATCATGGACACGCATCCTCATTCTTTGGTTAATCGCATGGCTGACTGATAACCTGCACGGAGACAATTAAAAACTAGGTTACATCATCAACATGTCATGACTTGAATTACTCTTTCAGTTTAGGTTAGGGGTCACATTAGGCATGGGAAACAAGCAATGCAAACGAGTGATCAAATCAGCCACCAACGTTGTTGTGGGCATACCTCAGCCTCATCATGACTTCAGCCATCCTCAGCTTCGGTCTTCATAAATCTGATCGGGGATTGAAGAGATTGATTTTTACCAACCACGCGGAGTCCGTGACGGGTGGCAAACTAGTTTCTAAGCACTTTCTATCTGGCCAGCGCCCACCTCGGTAAAAGTCGAGGTTCCCTTTCGGCCGACCCTTTGGTGAAGCTGGGGATGGTGGGGATCGATTCGAAGGAGATTTTATAGCTTAAAACTCATCATTTCTAGCAAACCGCCTCAATTCTGCAAGAAAGTCATTTTGAGAAGAAAATGGATTTCTGATTATGGAGATAGTGAAAACATAATTATTTCTAGCGTGACTTGTGCGTGATATCCAAAAAATAGTTAGCTTCCCCAAACATAAATGATTCTAATCCCTCCACTATAAATAAAGAGGAGCAGGACCCCAAAATATGTTCCTAAAAAATCTTCAAACTCTCTCTTCCTATTCTCTAATCATTAACTTAAGTATTGAAGGATCCATGGAAGAACAATCTGATCGAAAACTTATTTTGCAGGTATTACTCCTACATTCCTTCAGCAGCACATACCTCCCAGCCAAGGACGAGCTTCCTGTCCATCACCAAAGAAGGTATCCCGGCCCAAGGTTGTGATTCGGCGGCAACAAATGCACGATGTCAAGGAAAAAATAAAAAATCTAACAGCAATTGCTGATATCATGTTAGATGCTAATAGAGTATTGCTCCCAGCATTCAAGCTCTCCCTGATGCCTGCAGAGACTGAATCAAACTTGATGTCAATTTTTGTTGTGAGCTAAACCAATCAAGACATTATATTCGACTTACTGGAAACATTCTCTTAGCATTTATAATGGACAACAAAAAACTCCTAAGGGTTGGTCTTGGTTATTACGAGGGCCGGCAAAATAGATCTTTTTGTTGTGAGCTAAACCAATCAAGACATTATATTCGACTTGCTGGAAACATTCTCTTAGCATTTATGATGGACAATAAAAAACTCCTAAGGATTGGTCTTGGTTATTACTAGGGCTGACAAAATATGATCTGACCCACCAATCCAACCCATCATAAACATGTTTGGATTTAGGCTAAACGAGTTTGGGTCATAAACAGATCGATCCATTTAATCCATTTAATATTTGGATCGGATTTGGATTTCAAATATCTAATTTATTTAATCTATTTAATATTTAGATAGAATTGAGTCAGATAACATGTTTAACCTATTTAAGATCTGTTTAACATATTTAAAACTTGATTAACCTATTTTTTATCCATTTAACTTAACCTATTTAATCCATTTAAACCACTTAACCTATGTAATAAATGGGTTAAGTGGATCTAGTCGAATTACCTGTTTAATAAAATAGTTGAATTTAGATTTAAAATTTTAACCTGTTTAATAAATAGGTCAGATTAGGATTGACGATATTCTGATCCGATCTGCATTGATCAGAACCATTTTCAACTCAACCCAACCCAATTGCCGCCCCTAGTTATTACCTTTAGCACATCTTCAATAGGGTGGCAATCCTCAGCAAGGTAGGTGTTGGTGGAGAAATCTATGAAGACGCCGAAGGTAGCTGGAGTTGAAAAAATGAGGTCACCGATGGAGCCTGCAAAATAAAGTTCAAACTAGAGGTGGATGGCTCCGGCAGGACCTCTAACGCTCAAGTTAGGTCTCCAGCCAACTGAAATGGAGTGCTAAGAAAATAGAGAAATAAAGTGATGGGAAGGAGAAGAGAGCTTAGAGAAAAACGTATTTGAAAGATTCATTTTATAAACAGAATATGTAACAAACTGATAGTGATAGCCATAACCATCTGGTAATAGGCCATTCAAGCTACGTGGAGTTTGTTACAGGGATGAGTTATTATTTGTCATGACTTATAGGCAGTGAAAATTCTTTTGTTAGAGTTTGCATGTAGATCGAAGATTTTGGTGTATGTAGTGGACTTATGACTGACCTTTAATTAATTTTAATTTTTAGATTTAATCTAATAAAAACATGATCATGTTATAAAAGAACCTAGATGTTCTAATACCACTATTAGAAAATATGCAGGATTTCATGCATAGATTTCAAAACTTTTTCATAATTTAACGCAGCGGAAGACAGATTAAATAGTTTAATCTACAAATGCATGTAATCAAATTACAAAACCCAACATCAAGTATCTTGATCAGAGCATGATGTTGTTGTTAAGACACCATGTTTATCAATTTAATTTGACTTCTTAAAATAATTAAGAATACATAGATAGCAGTGAGTCGGGTCGAATCCATAGGGAAGATAGTATTTTTAGATTTGAAATCTTTGATTTTTAAAAAGAAAAAAAAAAGAGTTTTGAAATCAAAAGTGAAGTTGAAAAATAAAAAGAAAAAATTAAAAGATGTAGGAATTTAAACTTAATACTAAGATCTACTAGTTAGATTTTAGCATCTACTTGCAGTAAAATAAAGAGCAATAATTAAAGTATAAAAATTGAATTACAATAAAAATAAAGAATTGAAATCAAAGTGCAAAAAATAAAATTTACATTAATTAAAATTTTAAAATTTAAATACATAAAATTTAAAAAAAAAATAAAATAAAATAAAATAGCCTGATCTCTAATCTTGGATTGATATTGATGGAAAGATGGTATAGAAGCCCAGCTTTTTCCCTTAGCACCAATTGTCTCGAAGCTACCATTAACCCAAAGCTTGGCTCTATCCTATACCAAAGCTTCACCTTGATCGAAGATTATTAATTTTGGTGGCCTGAGGTCTTATTTATAGGTGTTAGAAGGTTGGAGACTTTTTCTACAGGCAATGTGGGACTAAGAAGATCTTTGATCGTTAAAATATGGAGAAATTCGAGTAAAAATTGGATTAAAAGGAGTCCTAAATGAATTCTATTGCTCTGGATGAAATCTGACTGTTAGATATGGATCAAACGGTCCAAAAAATATTAAAATTAGATGTGTATCGATCCAAATCAGGTCGGATTAAATTCTAGCCATTGATCACATATTGATGGAAAAAATCTAACCATTGATCGTGCGTTTGGAGTCCTAATCACCATCGAAAGCTCTCTCCACCATTGGATCATTTTCTGGATCGAGCACTACCATTGGATGGCGATCCACGTGAAGCTGATTTCGAATCAAATTTGGTTTTAAACTTCCACCATTTGATCTTGACCACAAGCTACTGCAGCCATTCGATCGCATAATTACTATTCCCATGGACCACATGGATCGGCTACACCGCACACCATAATGAATCAGTGCCTCCTATCGTCGAGTGAAAAGTTCAAAATGCCCTGTGAGCCATGATAGATTTTTTGTGAATCCTTTAAGGGTCTAGGTTCACCACATGTGCTCTCTGATTCATCGATTTCTGCTGAGCTGGCGGTCCATGCTTGGATCATGGACCGACTGACGGCTTTCATGGTTGAGTCGGCTAGCATGGCTAGCTTGGCATGTCAGCTTTATCGGCTTGGCTCAGCATGTTTGGATGCACCGACTGATATGACGTGGCGGCTTGAGCCGGCTGAGCCGTATATTATTTTTTATTTAATTTTTATTTATTTTATTTCTTTAAAAATTCATATCTTCTTCATTTTAGCTCCATTTTGCTCAAAACTTATTTTGTTGTGATCAAAAAAATAAGCTCTTTTCATTGATAATAAAATTTTATTTTTTAATTTTTATTATTTTTTAATTAATTTTTTAATTAATAAAATTATGAATTTCTTAAAATATATATAAGTTGATCATTAATTTTTAAAAATTAATATAAATTAATTAATAAATTAATATTTTTATTGATAAATTTATGGTACTTATCATACCTCCCAACTTAAGCTTTGCTCATCCTCGAGTAAAGAAAGAATTTAGTTTCAAATATCTTTTAACTTTAGAATTTTAAATTTTACCTAAGCAGTTTTCAAAATGGCCATTGATATTCGGTAGAGCTTAAGTGAGATATATCATTAGGATATTAATACTTATCAATAGAAAAATTAAGTAAAGAACATTAAATTTTTTTGAACCTTTCTAAATTATCCCATCTTTATCTCTGATTTGTCTAAACTTTTATATAGGCAAGTGTATTGCTACTTCCATCCTTCATTTATTGATTTTTATTTTCATATTGCCCACTTTTTGATGTGAATATCATTGCTTACTTAGGCAATAGGACCCAGTTACTCGGTGGAAAACTTTTTTTTTTTTAACGTTTTACCACTATTAAGTGTCTTAACCCCTTAAGCTTTTTATCTGATCCATGTAGCAAGTCTTGGGCCAATGACTCTTAAACTAATTGGCTTTAGAGCACTGGGTATAGAATACCTCTCGGACTTACTAGTTCGAATCAAATAGGCTATGAGTTAAGACTAGCTTTACAACGAACTTCTTTATTCCTTCTATTTTTTGACACGAAACTCAATGCTTGCTTAGATAAAGAGGCCTAGTTACTCAGTGAGAAGTACTTGAAAACTATTTTATTAAATTTTTTTTTATTATATATGAAGAAACGTATAGTTACCCTACACAAGCCTATAAAAAGTAGACTTTTCTTTGATGCTAGTAGAAAAAATTAGAAATGTTCAAAGAAAAAAAACTTTTTATATTCTAGACTTAACTCTTTATTAAATTTTCTTAATACTTGATTTCTTAATATCTCACAAATTCTTTGATCTGTGCTTCAATTTTTTTTAAAAAATGATTAGTTTAATTCAATTCTTAAGCATAATCAGGTGTCTAAATACTAAATACTAACTTTTTTTGAGGACATAAAAAATTTTAAAAATTTTATTTTTCTCTCCTTCCAACTTAATCAGCATTGTCCTCAATGGAGAAGAAAAAATAAAGGATATAATAAAGAACATGAAAGAAAGAATACACCTGACTCTTTATATTTTTGGTCTAGCATATGCCTTTGAAAATTTGGGCTCTCCCTCCAACTTATTCAACATGTCCTAAAAAGAAAATAAATTAAAAAAAAAATTGGATGAAGAAAAACTAAATATTGGATTGCCTTCCAACAAGCGCTAAGTTTACCATCTTCAGTCAGACATAATGCAGCTTACTATCCTATGTCAAATATTGGATTAACAAATTTCCATGGTTTTGGATTGCCAATCTCAGCAAGTTGATTTATAATTCTATTATTGATATAATCGTTGTTAATTTTAGAGACATAATTTATGACCCCATTCTCAGACCCATGTTTATTAAGAATTTCTTCTATTTGTTCTTCTAAAATGCTCATAAATTGAGTTTTTGAATTAGGAGTTAAGTTTAATGCTCTGGATACTGGAATGATATCTATAGGTAGTTTTAATTCTGAAGGTAAATTAATATAATTTTATCTAAACAACTATATTGACACTTCATTATATGCCTTTTAATTTTTGTAAGAAAAGTCGACTTCTGGGATTGAAGGGAATAGGACATTAGGTTTATAAGTCTCGGATAAATCATCTATTCTCTTTTTTTCTATGTCTATCTTATTTAAACTGGAACCAGCATTACTACTAGTTTTGAATTTAGATTCTTCTATGTAGTTAGTCTCAGTACTAACCTGTTCTTCTAAATTTTTATTTTGACTAGCATCAATACTAGCTTCTCTCACCTGATCTTGATATGGGTCCATAAGAATCCTATAGCTTTTAAGTTCAAGAATTACTTTGGCATTCTCAAATTGAGGATTCTTAAGTAAGACATTAAATTGATAACCAGATGGTTGGTGGATATTAGGTGGGTTGTTTGAAATTGGTAGGTTCGATAGTTGATCTAGTTCTCTCCTCGTGTTAGACTCAGCTAGTTATCCAATTTGAGCTTCTAGCTTGGTGATAGATTCTTGTTGAGTCAAGATCGATTGTTGTTGATTCAAAATTAATTATTGAAGTTGGTTAAATCTATCGTCAGCTAGATTAGTCTATTGAGGAGGTGGGTATGATAGCTGGTTGTTATATGATGGATGGATAAACTGATTAGATTGATCATTATTATAGGCATAGTTTTGGTATTGGAGCCTATTTTGATAGTTTTGGACAGATAAAATTTGGGTCTAAGCCTGAGTCTATTGAGATGTCCAAAAAAAATTAGAGTAGTTACTCCAATGTTGGTTATATAAATTTGAAAGAAAATTATTAATCGGTTTGGAGTAGCCTTAAGTAGTTTGGACTTATTTTTGGATAAAAGATAAAAATTGTACAGCCATAGGGCATTCATTCACATGATAGGTTGGGTTAGCACAAATAAAATAAAACTCCTAATAATTAGAAGATGATGTTAATTATATAGAAGATTGTTGACCTAGGATTAGGAGTTGATCTAATTTCTGAGCAAGAAGATCAATTTTATCTAATTTTTGGACTATTAGGCTCAGGTCAGCCATTTGATTATCAACTTTAATATGAATCAACCATTCAATTAAGTTTAACTAAATCAAATAAAATGATTTTCTACTGTGCATGTATTAGTGTAACCCTAATGTATGGTTCAAAATTTTTTAGATTTTTTTAGAATTTTATATATATATATATTTTTATTATTTTATTATATTATTATTTTTTTAATTTTTAAAATTATTTTATTTATTATTTTTAATTTAATTTAATTTAATTTAATTATCATTTTTAATATTTTTTAGTTAGTCTAATTTAATTTTTATTTTATTTTTAGAGGAGAAATGATAAAAAAGAAAGAAGAGGTCCTAAGGAGTCCTAGAACTAAGAAGAGAGAAAAGAATTAGGTTTAATTAGGTTTGATGTTGGTTAGCAATCAAGTTGGTCAGTCAATTCTGACTAATGGTTATCCTAGATCTAGACAGCTCCTAACTGCCAAGGTCACCTTCAAGCCCTCCAAGTGTAAGATCAGCCAATCAACTGATCAGGTAAGTATAAGATTGGTGGGAGTCCCCCCGTTGCTTGCCTTAGACATCAATTATGCTTGGTCAGAAAAGCTAATGAAATCAATTAAAAACCACCTTCCTTCGGATCCAATCATTCCTGAACCATTTTTCTAGACACCAGTCAAATTGACTAACCTTAACTTGATTCAACTCTTAGGATTTCTTGTCCTATTGAGCTCGAGCTCCTAGGGCTGATGTCTAATTGACTTTAAAATTAAAGGCTTAGGTCAATACAGAATGCTGGTTGGTTGTTTATGGGCCAAGAAAGGATGATCAAATCCCCACCTTATCTTGTTTAATTGGATGTTGCCCTTAATTTGATTTAAAGATGCATATGCACAATCACTTTCAACAAGGGATTCTATGCAACTAAAGTAGATGCATGAAATTGATTAAACTTAAGAGCTTACCTTATCTCCAGCGATCACCAAAAAAAATAAAATTAAAATAAAACTAATATGTTGCATGCTTTAAGCAGTTAGGATTTCTAAACTTATCATGAGATTTTTAATTAAATTTAAGTGGATATATTTTTTTTAAATTTAATAAAAAATAAATAAATAAATAAAAATTAGGGTTAGAATTGATCTCACCAAGCAGGATTAGAAGCTTCCTTCTTATCCTAATCTTTTTATTTTCTTTATTTCTTCTTTTTTTCTATAAAATAAAGAAGAAAAAGTTAGTAAGCAATATTTATAAAAAATTAAAAAAAATAAAATTTTATTAATAATTAATTTATAAAAAATCAAAGAATTTAATAAAAAAATAACATCTATTTCTTCTCTAGCAATGATGCTAAAAACTTGATAAGAGCGCGATGTTGTCGTTAAAACATCATGTTTATTAGTTTAATCTGACTTCTTAAAATAATTAAGAATACGTAGACAGCAGTGAGTCGGATCGAATCCACAGGGAAGATAATATTTTTAGATTTGAAATCTTTGATTTTTGAAAAAAAAAGAAAAGAAAAGAGTTTTAAAATCAAAAGTAAAGTCAAAAAATAAAAAGCAAAAATTAAAAGGTGTAGGAATTTAAACTTGGTACTAAGATCTACTAGTTAGATCTTAGCATCTATTTGCAGTAAAATAAAGAGCAATAATTAAAGTATAGAAATTGAATTGCAATAAAAATAAAGAGCTAAAATCAAAGTGCAAAAAGTAAAATTTATATTAATTAAAATTTTATAATTTAAATACATAAAATTTAAAATAAAATAAAATAAAATAAAATAGCCTAATTTTTGATCTTGGATCGATATTGGTGGAAAGATGGTGTAGAAGCCCAGCTTTTTTCCTTAGCATCAGTTGCCTCAAAGCAGCCATTAATCCAAAGTCTGACTCTACCCTATACCAAAGCTTCATCTTGATCGAAGATTATCAATTTTGGAGGCCTGGGATCTTATTTATAGGTGTTGGAAGGCTGGAGATTTTTTCTACAGGCAATGTGGGACTAAGGAGATCTTTGATCATCAAAATATGAAGAAATCCAAGTGAAAGTTGGATTAAAAGAAGTCCTGAATGAATTCTGTTGGTTTAGATGAAATCTGGCCATTAGATATGGATCAAATGGTCCAAAAAATATCAAAATTAGATGCATATCAGTCCAGATCAGATCGGATTAAATTCTGACCGTTGATCGTATGTTGATGGAGAAAATCTAATTGTTGATCGCGTGTTTGGAGTCCTGATCACCATCGGGAGCTCTCTTCACCATCAGATCATCCCTTGGATCAAGCGCTACCATTGGATGGCGATCCACATGAAGCTGATTTTGAATCAAATTCGATTTTAAACTTCCACTGTCTGATTTTGACCACAAGCTACTGCAGCCGTCCGATCGTGCAATTACTGTTCCCATGGACCGCGTGGATCGGTTGCACTACACACCGTAATGAATCAGTGCCTCCTGTCGCTGAGTGAAAAGTCTAAAATGCCTTATGAGCTGTGATAGATTTTCTATGAACCCTTTAAGGGTCTAGGTCCACCACGTGTCACTCCGTGATTCACCGATTTCTATTGAGCTGGTAGTCCATGCCTGGATTGTTGACCGGCTGACGGCTTTCGCGGCTGAGTCGGCTAGCATGGCTGGCTTGGCATGTCGGCTTTGTTGGCTTGGCTCGGCGTGTTTGGACACGCCAGCTGATATGGCGCGGCGACTTGAGCCGGCTAAGCCGTATGTTATTTTTTATTTAATTTTTATTTATTTTATTTTTTAAAAATTTATATCTTCTTCGTTTTAGCTCCATTTTACTCAAAACTTATTTTGTTGTGATCAAAAAAATGAGCTCTTTCCATTGATAATAAAATTTTATTTTTAACTTTTTATTATTTTTTTAATTTATTTTATAATTAATAAAAATATGAATTTTTCAAAAATATATAAATTGATCATTAATTTTTAAAAATTAATATAAATTAATTAATAAATTAATATTTTTATTGATAAATTTATGATACTTATCAGATCTATAACATGTTACAATACAAATATAAATCTAAAATTAAATTAATCATAAGTGGTATTGATCATATCAATACCTAGATTTAGAATAATTCTAGATCTAACCCTAGATCGCATCTAGGTCACCAAGAGATCAGATCTCTTATCTTTGCGTGGGTCAAAAACTTTGCTATTGAATCCGTTGTTGCCTTTGGAGCCGCACAAGTGTCCGACCTCTATAGGTGATCTACACGAACCTGCAACACAGATTGAAGGTTCGTCGAACAAAGATCCGCTCGAAGTGCTAGCTTCTCACAGATACCTTCCAATGGTTAATCAAATATATGTTCTTCGAATTTCTTGAGCACTCCAAGAGATGAAGAACATGAGGAGGAATAAGGAAGAAATCCAATCCTTGGATCTCCCAAAAATCAGAAAATAAGAACATAAAAAAAAAAAAATCCTAAGAGAAGATAAATCTTCTCCTTCAGGACATCAACGGTTGATGTCCTGAAAATATCTCTATACTAGGACAAGAGGAGACCTTCTCCTCTAGAATTTTTATTAAGTTTTCAGATCTAATATTTCTGATTTTATTCATACAAAAATCCCACAAAAAAAGAAGAAGAAGGGTTCTCAAAGAAACCCTAAGAGAAGACCTTCTTCTCTTTTTCTTCTCGCATCAGGACATTATCAGATCATATCCAAAGATGATCACCATTCCCCAACACCTTGGAGCACAGATCCCCATGCCCTCTTCCTCTCTCTCTCTCTTAGATTTTTTTATCACATAAAAATATATAAAGAAAATAAGAAGGAAAGATTAAATGAAAACAACAAGAGAAGACAATCTTCTCTTACCTTTGTGCTTTCAAAACATCAACGTTTGATATCCAGATGAAGACCCTTTCTCCAAGGAACTTGGCCCCATCTTTCCCATGCCCTTCATCTTTTTTTCTCAGATTTGTATCACATAAAATGACATTAAAAAAAAAAAAGAAGAAGAAGGTTAGAAAAATCTCTAAGAGAAAATAACTTTTCTCTTACCTTTTTCACTTCAAGACATTAACAATTGATGTCCTAATAGAGGGCTCTTCTCCTAAGATCTTGGTGCCACAAAAACCCTCATGCATGCTCTTCTTTTCTTCTGAAAATACCATGGGATTTACAAGAGTTTTGACACCACACAATACTTAGAAGGGGGCGGCACACAAGATGTAGTAAGACTAGGTCAAAAGACCTAGTCAAAGAAGGAAAACTTGGACTCCTAGGGGGTGTCCAACTCTTGTAAATATCCTATAGCAAAGAGGCTTCAATCATCTTCGAGAGAGAGAAAACCAAAGGAGAAGGGGCACAAGGTTTTTAGGGTGTGTGCAGTCCTAGATATTCGACCTAGGTTTTGGAAAGCCATTGCATGAGCTACGAGCATCCAAAGCCCACAAAATTTTAGAGAAAATCTCCTCTACCTCTCTACTACGTTTGCCAACAACCTGAAGTATCCATAAGCTCATAGACGAAGATCAAAGCTGTTCAATCAAAATAGCCCCCAAAAGATTTCAGTGTCGAGCTAGCACTCGTGGGAAGCCGATTAGGATCAGGAGCTTTGTATGGATGATCCATGAAGGCTGGATATTTGTGTGGCTACATCATGACCAACAGACCTCCTTGACGATGATCAGATCATAGTGATCAATTACCTGCAAAATGGTATTATGTTCTAAATACATAGATGTAGTAAATAGTTTGCTGCATAATTTTATTTTTAGATATATATGAATGCATACATATTATGTTTAAATTTTTAGTATAGAGTTTAATATTTTGATATAATCAGTAAATAATTAATTAGATTAATTATTTTTTTACTATATTTTTTTTATTTTTAAAAAAAATTTTGAAAGTAGCACTGCAAATCCTACACTATTTTCTTCAAATGATATCAGAGCGAGAGTTTGCTAAACATAATATGCTTGCATGTTTAGATTGATAATTTAGATTTGATCTAAATATTAATCTAATAATCTGATTAATTAGATCTAAAAATTATGATCGCATGAACCGTAGGTTATCCTACTGTAGGGTTTACCCCTATAGCGTAGGTTGTCCTGGTATGTACTGATCTAAATCATTAAATTATAAAAGTTTAGATTTGATCTAATAATTTTTATGATTTAATTATATGATTTTGATTTGATTTTAATTATGAATAAAAGTTTAGATTAGATCTAATTTGATTCATGATTTTTATGTACTATACATAGTTTTAAATTAAATCCTATAACTAGTATTGTTTGTGAATTAAACCAATTCAATTTTGAAGTGAGTCGACTCAATTGGTGAACAATGCCAAGTTATAAAGAACCTTCCAAAATTTTAAAAATATTTTTAAAATGCCAAATCCTAACCCTCAGCCCATAAACTTAATTAAAATTAAGTGAAATAATTTAGTATCTAGAATTATGAATTAAGATCCTAAGTCATTAATCATAAATTTATGGATTATTGGGTTAGATGAATTAGGTCCATAAATTGGGCTAGATCTAAGGTTAGTTAAAGAATGGACTAATTTAGAGTAGTTGATCAAATTTAATTAAATGTTAATTTAGATTAGGTCAAGGACTCTATAGACTCAATTACAATAGTTGCAGTTAGTCAAATCCATGCCTTTAATAAGGACCAAATGGACTTGATTCATGGCTACGCGATCGAACTCGAAATTACTAGGTTGGTTAAATTGAAATTAACAAACTGGATGGTGTCTAAGGTAAGTTTGGTAATTTGATCAGTAGTTTTTAATTGGGAGCTACTCGCATTGATTCGATCTTTGACAAGTTAATGGAATATCCCTTCCACTGATCTTACTTACCTGGCCATCCTGATGAATTAGATTTTGATTAGATCACTTGATGATTTGGGCTCACCCATGTCAATTAGGTAAATCAGTCTGACTGAATTAAGTATTCCTAATGTCAGCCTAGATTAGATCCTTTTTGATATGACTTTGTAAAGTTAATGGGAGGATCGAAATTGGCCCGTTGAATTTCTTCCTTTTCTTAAATACGTTAACTAAATTTTCTAAAATTATTAGATCCTTAAGATGAAATAGTTATATAGATAACTAAATCATAGCCTCCCATTAAGTTGAGTGATAATGGGTTCATTAGTATAATGATCATTGGAGGCCCAAAGGCCTGATGATTATTGACTAATGAAAGTATCATTCATAAAATGATAATTTGGTTAAGTCTTTCCGATGGTGGTTAGGTTGATCGATTAAAGTTGGGTCTGATCATTCATTAGTTAGATAAGACCAAATATGGTCATGTTAATGGTTGGACCTAATCGGACCTTTTCAGTGGAGGCCAAAACCTACTGATTATATCTCCGGAGCAAAATCAATATTACTAGAAGTTGTTTAGAGAAATAATTGATTTTGAATCTACCCATAGATGCACATGGGTTGACCAACCAAAGTTAGGCACTTGTGTAGTCTATATGGATTCTAGTACCCACTAAGAAATTAAAGTAATTTCTCGAATTAGAAGTAGAGGCTACCAATTTATATAAAATGGTGGAAGGATCTTTAGACTAAAGTTCAAGTCTTTAGGATAATTAATTCATATACTAATTAGGTTTGTTTTTTTTAATGCAAAAATGGCCACACTATTGCTCCAGTCATTGTTAGACAATGATAAATTAATGAGATCCAACTTCGATAGCTGGTATTGTAAGTTGAAAATCATCCTAGAGCATGAGTGGATCCTTTAGTAATGGATCCAGCACTTGAGGAGCTAGCTCTGAATGCTAGAAGAGCGGTATGAGATACTTACCAAAAGTGGCTCAACGACCGCACCACCGTTCAGTGCATAATGTTGGCGATAATGAACGATGAGTTCAGCCATAGGCTCGAAAAGGCCCAGCCACAAGAGATGCTTCAAATATTGAATGACTCCTTTGGCACGCTTGACGATGTTGAAAGGCACAAAATAAGTTATGCCATTTTCAATACTCGGATGAGGGATGAGACCTCAATCATCGATCACGTATTGCACATGATCGAGATGATTGAGTGCCTTAGCAAGCTGGGCTTTCTCCTGCACGAGTAGCTCGATAAGGATGCGATCCTTAATTCCTTACCCAAGTTTTTCCTTTCTTTTCTGACTCATTTTAGAATGACAAAGCCTATAGTCAACTACCACGGCTTGTTGGGGTTGCTGCAGAACTTTGAGAAGGATCACTAACTTCATAAGGAGATGGTGAATGTAGTGGGAGGGTCTTCTTCTGATCGTCGACTCTTTAAGAAAGGAAAGAAGAACAAGAATAAGAAGGTGCAGCCTAATGTCGGAATAACTGCATAGGGTCAGACCAAGAAGTGCAAGCCCGATCAAAGCCAGGCAGAGTGCTTTTTCTACAAGAAGCAGGGACACTGGAAGAGTAACTATCCTCTGTATATTGCCTCTCTAGACCCAAACAGGCCAAGGAGGAAGCAAGTGGTTGTTGGGCAAGATAATTATATGATAACACCTTATAATTTTTTCTTGTTTAATTCTATTACCTAGGTATTAGATACTAGAAGCTCTTATCATATTTATAATTTTATGTAGGGATTCCAGGTCAGTAGGAGATTTAATCAAGATGAGAGATTCCTAAACGTTGGAGATAGAAGACAAGTTTCAATTCTAGCTTTAGGAATCATGAATCTTGTAATCAATTCAAATAAAGTTATTCTTAATGAATGTCATTTTTATCCAACTTTCTTATTGAATGTCATTTCTGTAGGCCTTTTGGCCGTGAATGGTTATGAAATATCAACAAAAAAAAATTTGTAATGTCATTTTGAATAGTGTTATAATTTTTATTGGATAATTGAATAACGATATTTATTTATTAACTATGCCTGTTAACGTGGTTCAATCCTCCGATAAATATCCTAGAATTAGTGATGTGTCCGAAGTCTACCTTTGGCATTGTAGCCTAGGTCATATTAGTAAGAATAGAATAAATAGGTTAGCTCAAGAAGAAATTCTTGAGGTTAGCTCAATGAGATTAGTAATTGTGAATCACTTTCGACCTGTGAGTCCTGTCTTCTTGGTAAGATGATCAAGTCACCTTTTATTGAAAAGGATGAACGAGCCACTAAACTCCTGAGTCTAGTACATTTAGACATATGTGGATCCATGAGCTCAAGTGCCAAAGGTAGATACTTCTACTTCATAACCTTTACAGACAATCTATCGAGGTATGGGTATATCTATTTAATGAAGCATAAGTCGGAGTCGTTTAAAATGTTCAAACTATTTTGAAATGAGGTAGAGAAGTAAACTAGAAAGAGTAGTAAAACTCTTCAGTTTGATCGAGGAGGTGAGTACCTTTCCAATGAGTTTCTGACATATTTAGGAAAGAATGAAATTCTCTTCCAATGGACCCCTCCTGGAATATCATAATATAATGGTGCGTCTAAAAGGAGGAATCGGATCCTATTGGACATGATTTGATCCATGATGGGGTTTGCTGGTTCGTCAATCTTCTTATGGAAATATGCACTCGAGTCAGCTTATTACATTCTAAATAAGATTTTGAGTAAATCTATTAATAAAACACCATATGAGATATGTGCCCAAAAGCCAGATTGGCTGACACTTGTTAAATACTTTCTAGGAGCATTTTCGTAATTTTGACTTAAAATTAATTAAAAGATTATTTATTCTATCACATTGTATATAAAGTGTCTGTGATACATCCATTGAGTTAATAGGCAAGATAACACATATTCTCAAGAGTTGAGAATTTAAGTCATGTGCTATCATAATTAACTCATAAACTGCTTCCGATCGTAGGATCATCATAAAGATGGTGATCCATCCGAAAGATCGGTGTACAATCATTTTCTTAGGATAGATGATTCTTGAGTCTACGGTATGGAGATATTGAAGCTAGAGTATAGATACTCGTTAGAGAATAAGGGCACTGAGCATGATCACCTCGAGCAGTCATAAGGAAGCCTACCTTCTCGTCGATGACTAGCTCGATGCTGCAGCGTGTGTATAGTTCTTTGACCTGAGATGCATCGATAATTCATCTTGAGGGTGTTATAGTTTGACTACACCATAATTCGATCTCCTAGCCATTCAGAATTCTGAGGTGTATGTTAGCTATAGCATGTTCATTATAGAAACTGGATCACACCAAGATGGGATCTATCAACCTCGGTAGAGAAGTAGTCCTATGATGATCATAAGATTGAGTTCTAAAATCCATGGCCATGGTACCATGAAATAATAGAAAGAAGTTTCTATTAGGATTTTACATCAAACTCGAATTGAATGATTCATTCAGATGATGGGTGTTGGGTTTGACGAGTTTACCTTAACCCTAATCCCATCGAAGCTCATGATAGAAGAATCCAATCACATAGATAGCTGCATCGAGCAGTTTGCTATTCGATTTTGATAGATTGCCACCATATACTGCTAGGTATCATTGGTAGATTTTGGGATCAATCAGAATTATCTTGATGATTGATGATTCTAATTGGGTGAATCGAAAGAGTTCTGGTCCATCAAAAGATATTTTGATGATATCGATGATGGAGATCATGACATGTCCCATTATCATACAGAATTAAATCTAATTAGATCACACAAATAAGAGTTTGAATCTGGATGTCATCAATTGAGCTAACCCAGTTTGATTGATTTGGATTAGATCCAATTAGGTTCAAGAAAATCATGCTAGCACACGATTAAGCCTAATATTCTTCTTCTGTAGTCTTTCTGGATCGTCTCGATTGAGCCAAATTGGATTTGGCTCATTTAGAAGCCTTGTATGGCTCTATCTAAGTTTGACTAGAACTTGTCTGATCAGAAAAGTCTTATCCTAACATGATCTAGACTTGTCCTAATCCATCGGATGGAAATAGGACAAGACCTGCTAATTTATGGAACTATTTGAATAAGACTTATCCAAAAACTCTATAAAAATTTATCTTGATCTAACTGGATCTTATCTTGGCCTGATCAAGACTTATCCTAAATTTTATAAGATAGAAATAAGACAAGGATTGTCTTTGCCGGATTAGGGCTTGTCCTAAAATTATGAGATAAAATTTGGACAAGCCTCTCCCAAAAATTCTAGATGGATTTTTCTTGATATGACTGGACCGAATTTTGATCTGATCAAGGCTTATTCTAACTTGATTAGGACTTGACATAAATTTATTAGATGGAACTTGAAAAGATTTTGTCTTAATCCCATAAGATGGGAACAGGATAAGGGTCAAATATTGACCCAGTATGTAGGAAAGAAGAGATCTAGCATGCGCCCCCTAGAATTTATCTGAGGGTGCACGTCCATATGAAATTTACATGAGGAATAAGGGGTGCACTTCCCCTTAGGCCGTGTACCCCATATGGATATGTATGGAGGTTACCCATTCAAATCAAGTTTGAATGGGTCAAAAGTTTGAATAGTTCAAACTCTTGGGAGATAAGAGTTATGCACCAACTTAATCTTATCCCAAATTATTCCATGCCATATCCCTTTATTTTTGTGTGACAAAAATTTGAAAAAAGGGGTGTGGGGCATGGAGATCATGGGAGAGTCCTTCTGCTTGTTGGCTTTGACCTGTTCAAAGTCACATGCGAAGGGACTCTTGGTTTGGTTTATAAATAGGGCCCTACACAAGCTGTTGTGCATAGAAAATTTTCTACAACGAAGCCCTACCAAAATCACCATCTCCATGCCTTCCTCATCTAATCCTCTTTCTCTTCTCCATGCCCAAGAGTTGGGCAAAACCTGTGAGTAAAGATCAAGTCCCATTGGCGTGAAGATCAACGGGAGACGACGATGTTCGTGAGACGAACACGCAGCCTTTGGAGTTTATTTTGAAGGCTCTATAGGAAGACATTAGATCTGATCTTTAATGATCAGATCTAAAAGAAGGAGACTTCTAGATCTAACCTGAGTGGATATTGGTAGAGGTCGAACACGTGCACGGCTCAATCAAAATCTCAGATCAGTCGTCAGATCATCACAATGGGTAAACGATTTACTCGATCAGGTGATAACTATTATCATTATTTTTATTTTTATTTTATTTCTAAATTTTAAATCAATTTAATCAGATTTAAGAACTCTTAGATCTAATTATATCATTAAAAAAAAATTAAAATTATTCTTCTACAAATCTGATCCGATCAGATGCATCCTGCGGCAGAAAAAACCTATTTTTTTCTTCAACTGGTATCAGAGCCAAGTTGCTGTTTCCAAATCTATCTTTAGATTGATCTAAATTTTTTTTTATGATTTGATTATTTGATTTTCAGATTTTATATAGAATGTAATCAAATCTAAAATAAAAAATTACATGTTTTGTATATATATGTTTGACATAAACAATGCATATTCTAGTCTAGATCTGTTGTTCTATATCATGATCGTTTTTGAAATATATTTTAGATTAGATCTAATTTAATTTTTTATGATTTGATCATCTAAGTTTCAAATGTTATATTAGATATAATTAGATCTAAAATATAAGATCTAATTTAAAATTTTGATATATGTGATATAGGCAGCATAAGTCTAGACTAGATCTCTAGTTTAATCTCATTATCTAGATAAAAACTTTAATAAAATATTTATTTAATTTTTTAAAGATTATATGATTAGATTAGTTAAATTTTAGATATTATATGTGATATAATTAGATCTGAAAGCATGAGATGCATTTAAAAATTTTATATGTATGACATATACAATGCATATCTAGACTAGTTCCATAGATCTATGCTATGAGTAGTCTAGATTAAATTTTTTTTTGATGAGATTATTTAAAGTTTTATTTCTAGATATTACATCAGATATAATCAGATCTGAAATATAAATTTAAATATTAAATTTGATACATGAGATGTATGCAAAATATGTATAGATTAGATCTTAAATCATGTAACAGTTATATGCTTTAGATCTAATAGTTTTATAGTATAGTTCATATTTTTGATTAAGGCATTCCTCTTGGCCATCCGATCATAAGAGTAAGAAGGATTTAAAGGCCCTCTCTTTCCATTCGATGGGGTACTCTTATGGCATGTAGGGATGCTGCGCGTTTGTCCTTAATTAGAAATCGAAAACTTACTTTTTTGTAAAATTCTAGATCTTAAAATCCTAGGATTTTTATGCATGTTTTATTATTGAACTCTTAGACTTAATTAAGAATTAAGTTTATAAAATTAATTAGGTCTAAAATTATGATTAGATCTAAGATACCTTCATAAATCATGGGTTCGGGTGTGGATAGCTCAATTAGGTCTAGCGGTTGATCAAACCGAATCAAGAGTTGATTAGATGCGATCAAAAGTGCTTAGATTTGACCAGTCTAATAAGATTATGTCTGAGTCAAGGTCAACTCATAGTCACATGTGGTCAATCAAGTTAAGACCTAATTTGGCTCCATGGTTCAAGCTTGGATTGTAAGCTAACCCGATCAGTTCTGGTCAGATAAGTCGGTGTCTAAGATAAGTATGGCAAATACGACTAGTGGTTTTTAATTGGAAGCTACTCGATCTGAATACGTTCATGATGAGTTAATGGCATATTCCTTTCACTGATCTCACTTACCTAGCTGATTGTGTCGATCCAGTTCTGGTTTAAGGTGGCTAATGATTCGAGCTAACCCATGCCACTAGGTTAGTCATAAATGTTATGACTAGTTGAGTCTAAGAGACCAAATCAAATCTTTCTAAGAAAATATTAAGTTCTTGGTCTTCCACCATTATAGATGTGCGAGCCCTTCCCAGGGTTGATTGTTCTCGATTGGATATAGTGATTTAGTTGCATCGAAATGATACAACCATGTCTATTAGGCATTGGATGCTATGGGTTGGAGGATGGGTTGGGTTAAATATTTCAGATATGGTGAGGGATCCAATCAGAAATCTAATTTATGCAAATGGTGGGCTTGACTTAACTATGGAGTAGAGCAATATTCTGGGCACGATGAGCTTCATGAATTAGAGACCAGGTTTGGGTGTATCATATTTAGAGAAATATTGGACAAGAGTTGTCCACTCATCGATTGATCTATCACCAATAACTGTTAGGTAAGGTGGTGAGCCAGTTGGTGGGATCGCACCATCCACTAGAAATCAATGATTGTAGAGATTTTTGCATCTCTACCAAGAGAGTATAGGAATTTGAGAAAATAGTGGGAGCCTAATTTATTTAAAAATAAAGTTTCTAAATAAATTAGTTGAGTCAAATTACAAGTTTAACTTGACTCTCTATAGAAAAATGTCTGCATCAAAATTCCTAGCCCGAATTCTAGATACCCACAAGTTGACTAGACCAATTTATAAGGATTGGCTAAAGAACTTCAAAAATGTTTTGGGTTCGAAAAAAGTAGACCTATGTATTGGACCAAGACCTCCCCTTTACTAGCCCGTCCGACTGCTGATCGGAGAACGTCTCATGAGAAGTGGTCTGACGATGATAACAAAGTAAGATGCCACATATTGGGCTTAATGTCAGATGAATTGCAGCACCAACATGAAGACACCAGTACTGCTCACCAAATGTTAGCACACCTGCAATAGTTGTTTGGTAATCAGAGTCGCGCAGCACGTTATCAAGTCTCAAAGAGACTTTTTAAGGTGCAAATGCATGATGGGCAGTTAGTCCAAGATTATTGCTTGGCAATGATCAAGGACCTAAAGAGCTTGAGAAGCTTAGAGTCTTGATGGGCAAGAAACTATAAATTGATGTGATCTTGCAGTCCTTGATTGATTCGTATGGACAGTTCATTATGAACTTCCATATGAATAAGCTCCAGTGCACCTTGATCGAGTTAATAAATATGTTGGTTACTACTGAGCAAACTTTGAAGGGTTCAAAAGGCTCAGTTCTGGCTATGAAAAGAAGTCTGTGAAGAAGCAGAAAATAGAAGGAGAAAAGAAGGACGAGCCGAAGAAAAAGGCTGCGAAGAAGAAAAAGTATTTTCATTACAACTCCAATGGCCATTGGAAGCGAGACTATCCTATGTACCTGGCCAGTCTGAAGAACAAGCAAGAAGAAGGACCTTCTGAAGGAATGCTTGTCATTGAATCTATCGAGCAAAACATGAATGCCATAAGATCAAAATGACCTAGAGATAGTATTAATGAAAGATATCTATGGCACCTTTAGGCTAGGTCATATAGCTGAGGATAGGATTAACAAATTAAAAAAATCCAAACTAATGGGTCAGTTGACTTTTGAGTCATATCCGATTTGTGAATCATGCTTTCAAGGTAAAATGACCAAGCTTCCTTTTCTGGGGTATGGAAAAGGGCCACAGACCTACTTGCCCTGCTACATATAGATGTGTGTGGCTCATTCGATATGCCGACCAAAGGTAATTATGACTATTTTATTATCTTTACTGATAATCTATCTCGGTATGAGTATACTTGATACGATATAAGTCTGAAGCCATTGAAAAGTTCAAAATATTCAGACATAAAGTAGAAAAGCAAATCGAAAAGCTCATTAAGATTTTTTGATCAGATCGAGGAGGTGAATACCTTAGTCAGAAATTTTTAGACTATCTCAAGGATAAAGGTATAGTCTCATAATGGACTTTGCCTCGAATGCCTCAACTTAATGAGATTTCAAAATGGAGAAATTGGACCCTATTAGATATGGTTTGATCCATGATGAGCTTCACGAATCTTTCTGAGTTTCTTTAGAAATATAGTTTAATAGGATTCCATCTAAAATCATTTCTGCCACTGCATATGAGATATGACATGGTAAGAAATCAAGTCTGAGTCATTTCAGAATTGGGGTTGTCTGGCGGTGGACAAGTTAGAGTCTAGATCCCTTATAGCTTGGTTTATTGGATATAGTATCAGTTGTCCAATATATTACTTCTATCTTTCAGAAGACCACAATGTGATTGTGGGTTAACACACCATTTTTCTTGAAAAATAGTTTGTTCAAGATGGTGACATCGAAAGATAGATTAGGATCGAAGAGAAAGTCTCCAAAGAGCTAAGAGCCAAGGAACCTAAGAAACCTAGTTAGTTTGAGTCGATCCATAATTCACTACCTCCTCCACCTCGTAGGTCAAATATAATTTTTCGTCCTCCTGAAGGTACTTAGATACTATCTTAGAGGATGTAGAGAAAATATTTCTCATGGAAAATGGATTCATGGTGATGATCCCAGAACCTATGATGAGGCGATATCAGATATCAACTCTGAGAATTGGTTAGAGATAATGAAGTCAAAGATTGACTTGATGTGCTCGAATTAAATCTAGATCTTGGTAGATCCACCTAAAGGTATAGTACCTAATGGGTATAAATGGATCTTCAAGAGAAAGATATATGCATATAAGAATGTAGAGACATTCAAGGCTAGGCTAGTGGTGAAAGGATATCAAGATACCTTCTCGTCAGTGGCCATCCATCTGCACATTGCTTGCCATTATAGTATATTTCAATTATAAAATATGGCAGATGGATGTGATAATAGAGTTCATAATTAGATATCTTGAGGAAGATATTTATATGGAACAACTGTTTATTTTCACATCTAGTGATGGTGATCACAAAGGTCTGTAAGCTGCAAAAGTTCATCTATGGATTTAAGCAAGCATTTCGGAGTTAGAATGCTTAATGTAATCAAATCATTTGGTTTTATCAAGAATGAGAAAAAATCAAGTATGTTCAAGAAGGTTAGTGGGAGTGTTGTTGTCTTCCTCATATAGTATGCAGATGACATCCTACTGATTGAGAATAATATTTTCATGCTGACATAATCAAAGGATGGTTATCTAAGAAATTTTCTCTGAAAGACCTAGGTAAGGCATCCTTCATTTTAGGTCTATAAGATAGACTGAAGAGGATACTAGTTTTTTCACATAGAGGAATTGCGGTAACACCATTAAATAAGTATGGTTCAGCTTCATTGGCGCGCTGTTTAACTTCTATGGTATTTCAAATCAGAATTGGGCGATTTAATTGTCAAAAGAACTCTATGACATATATTTATATTCTGCATTACATTATAGAATAATTCAGAATACGTCGACATTGACATTTCCCCGTAGTTTGGTATTACAGCTTATCATATTTAAGGTTTTTCCTAGTGCTGTGGCTAACTATAAGTTTGAAAAGAAGTTTGAGAGAAGATTGGTTTCACCTATATCCTAGTATTTATCTCCAAGAAGGAACACATCGAGGTTAAGAGAGCTGACTCCGCAGACCATGCGATTGATCCTCCATAGACGATCTTAGGCCCATAGAAGATCCAGCCTATCTTGAGAAAGATGGACTTAAATTTGTAGCAATTGACTTAAGTCAAGTGGGAGTTTGTTAGATGTGTGTCTCTCTCCT
>QRFJ01005944.1:0-133155 GCA_006176705.1 Cocos nucifera | reverse complement strand
ATGCCTGGCATTTTGGACACCATAAAATCGAGGAATTTTCCGGAGGTTCACCCGAAGGCGCATTTATGGGTTCAGCTTCATCTTGTGCCTCACTTGAAGGCGTTACCGAAGGTTCTCTTCGAGGTCGGCCAGGTGTGTCTGCTGAAAGCTCGACTTTTGACGAGCATGTCATCACGTACACCTCATATTGCGGCCGATCTGTCCCCTTGAAGACCTTGTTACCAAGGCTTGGTATGCGCCCCTGCATTCTTGAGTCGAAGGGCATGACCCTGTAGTAACAGTAGAAACCTCGGTCAGTAATAGAAGTGGTCTTTTCTTCGTTCTTCGGGTGCCATGCGTTATCTGGTTGTAACCAGAAAAGGTGTCCATGAAGGTGAGGAGCTCGTGTGCCCGAGGTTGCGTCCACCAGTTGGTCGATCCTGGGTAGGGGGGTAGCTATCTCTCGAAACAGGCCTTGTTCAGCTTCTGAAGTCGATGCACATCCTCCACTTGTTTGTTCGCTTCTTGACGAGAACCACGTTCGAGACCCACGTCGGATAGTTGACCTCCGGACGAGTCCGGCTTCGGAGAGCTTGTCCACTTCTTCGACGTCACCTCTGCCTCTCCAGGGCGTGGTGGCGCAGCTTTTTCTTTGATAGGCCGGTGCTTCGGATCGACGGCCAGTCGATGTTCCATGACCTCGGCTCGAGTCCCCGGTACATTCCGCTGGGTCCATTGCAAAAGATGTCCACATTCTTCTTTGAGGAAAGCCGACGAGCTGTGATAGGGACGTTGATGCTGTGTCATTAAGACACCGTGTTTATCAGTTTAATCCGACTTCTTAAAAATTATTAAAATTGCGTAGATAGTAGTGAGTCGGGTCGAATCCATAGGGAAGGTAGTGTATTTAGATTTGAAATCTTTGATTTTTGAAAGAAAAGAAGCAAAGGAGTTTTAGTTTTCAAAATCAAAAGTGAAGTCGGAAAATAAAAAGCAAAAATTAAAAGGTGCAAGAAATTTAAACTTGATACGAAGATCTACTAGTTTAATCTTAGCATCTACTTGCAAAGCAATAATTTAAAGTGCAGAAACTTTTAAAATTGCAATAAAAAGTAAAGAAATAAAATGCAAAATAAAAATTTTTTATATTAATTAAAATTTTAAAATTTAAATACATAAAATTAAAAAAAAATAAAATAGCCTGATCTCTGATCTTGGATGCATTGGCAAAAAGATGGTGTAGAAGCTCGGCTTCTTCTTCTCGGCACCCGTTGCTTCGAAGCAGTCTTTAACCCATAGCCTAGCTTCGCCTGTACCAAAGCTTCACCTTGATCGGAGATGTTAATTTTTGATAGCCTGGGGTCCTTTTTTATAGAGCAAGGAGGGCTGGATATTTTTTAAAGGCAATATGGGACTAATAGCTTTGTAATCGTAAAAATACAAAGAAAATTCGGATAAAATTTCAATCAAAATAGTCTGATATGACTCTGCTAAATCTGATAAAATCCAGCCATTCAACGGAATCCAACGGTCCAAAAATCATCCAAAATGGATGCAGATAAGCTCAGATCGGGTCGATTAAATTCTGGCCGTTGGATCGCGCTTGATCGAGGAAATCTGGCCCGCAAATCATGCTTCGGAGTCTTGATCGCCGCCTAGGCAGCATTCTGGACCGTCGGATCATCGCCTGGATCGAGCGCTGCCATCTGATGGTGATCCGCGTGATGTTTGTATCTGAATAAAATTCGGAAGCAACCACAGCCGTCCGATCCTGACCGCAAACAACACATCCGTCCGATCGCCGCATATAACTGTTCCCATGGACCGCGTGGACCGCCGCACCGCACACCGCAACCAATCAAACGCCGCTGTTATCGGACGAAAAGACTGAATTACCCTTGTGAGCGCAATAAATTTCTGTAGACCCTTAAAGGGTCTAGGTCCACCACGTGGGCAATGCTCTGATTCGCCGGGAATTTGCTGAGCTGGCGGTCCACGCCTGGATCGTGGACCGGCTGATGGCTCAACGGCTGAGTCGGCTTGATGGGCTCGGCTCGGCTTGGTGGCTCGGCTTGGGAGCCGACTGAGCCGTTTTTCTTTTATTTAATTTTTATTTATTATATTTTTAAAAATTCATATCTTTTTCATTTTAAGCTCTTTTTTACTTGAAATTTATTTCGTTGTGATCAAAAAAATGAGCTCTTTCTATTGATAATAAATTTTATTTTTTAATTTTGTATTAATTTTTATTATTTTTTTAATTTATTTTTTAATTAATAAAAATATGAATTTTTCAAATTATATATTATAATTGATTATTAATTCTTAAAAATTAATATCAATTAATTGATAAATTAATACTTTTTATTGATGAATTTATTGATGTTTATCACCACCCCCCAACTTAACGCTTTGCTCGTCCTACGAGTATAAAAGAAAGGAATTTTAGTTTTAAATACCTTTTAACTTTAGAGTTTCGAATTTTACTTAAGCAATTTTTAAATGACCATTGATATTCAGTTAGAGCTTAAATGAGATATATCATTGGGGTATTAATACTTATCAATAGAAAAATTAAGTAAAGAACATTAAATTTTTTCAAAACTTTTTCTAAATTTATTTCATTTTTATCTCTGATTTGTCTAAACTTTCATATAGGCAGTGTATTGCTACTTCCATCCTTCATTTATTAATTTTTATTTTCACATTGCCCACTTTTGATGGCGAATATCATTGCTTACTTAGGCAACGGGACCGGTTACTCGTGGGAAATACCAATGTTTTTTTTTTTTTTTTTTTTTTTTTTTTTTTTTTTTTTTTTTAACGTTGTACCACTATTGAGTGTCTTAACTCCTTAAGCTTTCTTTTGATCCATGTAGCGAGTCTTGGCCAATGACTCCCAAACCAGTTGGCTTTAAGGCACTAGGTATAGAATACCCCTCGGGCTTACTAGCTCGAATCAATAGGCTACGAGTTAAGATAGCTTTACAACGAGCTTCTTTGCCTTCCCACCTTTTGACGCGAAACTTCAATGCTTGCTTTAGGCAAAGAGGGCCCGGTTACTCAGTGAGAAGTACTTGGAAACTATTTTATTAAAATAAATTTTTATATGAAGAACGTATAGTTTACCCTACACAAGCCTATAAAAAGTAGACTTTTCTTTGATGCTAGTAGAAATAATTAGAAATGCTCCAAGGGAAAACTATTTTTATGTTCAGACTTAACTCTTTATTGAATTTTTCTTAATACTTGATTCCTCAATATCTCATAGATTCCTAATCTGTGCATTCAATTTTTTTTTTAAAATGCTTAGTTTTATTCGATTCTTTAGCATAATCAAGTATCTAAATACTAAATTACTAACTTTTTCGAGGACTTAAAATTTTTAAAAATTTTTTTATTTATCCTCCCCCCAACTTATCGACATTGTCCTTCAATGGAGAAGAAAAAAAAAAGGATGTAATAAAAGAACATGAAGATACACCTAACTCAGTATATATATATATTTTTTTTTTATTTTTTATTTATTTATTTATTTATTTATTTATTTTTGTCCAGCACATGCCTTTGAAAATTTGAGCTCTCCCTCCAACTTATTCAAATATCCTAAAAAAAAAATAAGATAAATTAGATTAAAAAACTAATATTGGGTTGCCTCCCCAACAAGCGCTAAGTTTACCGTCTTCAGCCAGACACAACGTAGTCACTATCCTGTGTCGAATATTGGATGACAAATTCCAATGGTTTTGGATTGCCAATCTCAGAAAGTGATTTTGATTTTTAATCCCATTATTGATATATTTACTGTTAATTTTGGGATAATGTTATTAATTCCATTCTCAGACCCATGTTTATTAAGAATTACTCCTATTTGTTCTTCTAAAATGCTTATGAATAGAGTTTTAGGAGTTAGTTTGATTCAATGGGTGCGAATAGTGACTAAAGGCGGTTTAATTCTGGAGGTAAATTAATGTGATCCTGCTTAAAATAACTCCACTGACATTCATTACATGCCTTTTGATTTTTTATAAGAAGAACCAGCTTCTAGGTTGAAGGGAATAGGACATTTAGGTTTTAAAGTCTCGGTAAATCATCTATTCTCTTTTCCCTTATTTCTATTCTATTTAAAACTGGAACTAGCATCAGTACTAATTCCTGGCTTGGGTTTTCTATGTGGTTAGTCTCAAGTACTAACCAATTCCTTTTCATTTTGGCTAGCATCAGTACTAGCCTCTCTCAACTGGTCTTGGTATGGGTCATAAGAATCCTATAGCTTTTAAGTTCAGGAATTACTTTGGTATCTCAAATTGAAGATTCTTAGATGAAACATTAGATGGATAATTTAATCCAGGTGGTTGGTAGTCATTAGGTGGGTTGTTTTTGAAATTGGTTAGGTTCGGTAGTTGATCTAGTTCTCTCCTCATGTTAGACTCAACTAATATCCTATTTGAGCTTCTAGTCTGGCGATAGATTGCTGTTGAGTTAGAATTAATTGTTGAAGTTGGTTAAATCTATCATCAGCTAGATTGGTCTGTGAGGAGGTGGGTATGAAGGCTGATTATAATATGATGGCTGGTTAAACTGACTAGGCTGACCATTATTATAGGCATAATTTTGATTTATTTTGCTTCAAGTGAAATTTGGTCTGAGCCTGAGTCTGTTGGGACATCAAGAAAATTATGGTGGTTGCTCCAATCTGGATTATATTGAATTTAAAAATGGGTCATTAATCAATTTGGAGTATCCTTGAGTAGCTTGAACTTGTTCTTGGATAAAATATGGAAACTGTGCAGTCATAGGATATTCACTTACATGATGGGTTGGACTAGCACAGATTGATAATTCTCCTGATAATTAGAAGATGATGTAAATTGTGCAGGAGATTGTTGACCTAGGGTTAGGAGTTGATCCATTTCTGAGCAAGAAGGTCAACTTTACCTAAATTTTTGGACTATTAGGTTCATATTAGCCATTTGATTTTATGTTTAATGTTGAATCAACCATTCAATTAAGTTCAACTAAATTTAGAAAAAGCGATTTTTCTACCGTGCATGTATTAGTGCAACCCTATTTGTGTGGTTCAAAAAAATTTTAGATATTTTTTTTTATTTTATTATTATTATTTATATATTAATTAAATAAAAAAAAAAAATTTTTTTAATTATTTTTATTTGTTAATTTTAATTTAATTTAATTTAATTATTTTATTTTAATATTTTTAATTTGTTTAATTTTTATTTTATTTTATTTTTATTTTATTTTAGAGGAGTAAGAAAAGAAAAAAGAAGAGTTCTAAAGAAGAGGTCCTAAGGAGTCCTAGAACTAAGAAAAGAGAGAAGAATTAAGTTTAATTAGGTTTGATGTTCATTAGCAATCCAAATTAGTCAATCAATCTGACTAAGGGTTATCCTAAAATTCTAGACAGCTCCTAACTGCTTTGCCAAGGTCACCTTCAAGCCCTCCAAGTGTAGGATTAGCCAATCAACTGGCCAGGTAAGTGTAAGGTCGGTGGGAGTCCCCCCGTTGCTTGCCTTAGACACCAATTATGCTTGGCCAGGTAAGCGAACGGAACCAATTAGAAACCACCTTCCTTCGGGCCCAATCGTCCCTGAACCACTTTCCTAGACACCAGTCAAATTGACTTATCCTAACCGGTTCAACTCTTAGGATTCCTTATCCTATTGAGCTCGAGTTCCTAGGGTTGATGTCTAATTGATTTTAAAATTAAAGGCTTAGGTCAATGCAGGATGCTGGTTGGTTGTTTGTGGGCTAAGGAAGGGTGATCAAATCCCCACCTTATCTTGTTTAATTGGGTTGTGCCCTTAATTTGATTTAATATGAATATGCATGAAAAAAAAAAATTCAATCAAAGGGTTTTATGCAATTTAAACTAGATGCATGCAACTAATTGAATTCTGAAAGGCTTACCTTGCCTCCAGCAATCACCAAAAAAAATAAAAAAAAATAAAAATAAAACTAATATGATGCATGCTCTAAACAGTTAGGATTTCTAATCTTATCATGAGGCTTTTAATTAGGTTTAAATGAATATTTTTTAAATTAATTTAAAAAAAATAAAATAAATAAATAAATAAAATAAAAAGAAAAGAGAACTAGGGTTAGGATTGATCTCACCAGGCAAAACTTCTGATTCTTTTTGTTCTTTTTTTTTTTTTCTACAAAATAATAAAAAAAATTAGCAAGAAAATAAAAATTTTATTTATAATTTTTTTTATAAAAAATCAAAGAGATCAAAAATTTAATATCCGTGCCTTCCCCGGCAACGGCGCCAAAAACTTGATAGGGACGCGATGCTGTCGTTAAGACACCGTGTTTATCAGTTTAATCCGACTTCTTAAAATCATTGAAAATGCGTAGATAGTAGTGAGTCGGGTCGAATCCACAGGGAAGGTAGTGTTTTTAGATTTGAAATCTTTGATTTTTTTTAAAAGAAAAAAAAAAAGATTTGAGTTTTGGAAATCAAAAGTGAAGTCGGAAAATTAAAAATAAAAATTAAAAGATGCAGGAATTTAAACTTGGTACTAAGATCTACTAGTTAGATCTTAGCATCTACTTGCAAAGCAATAATTTAAAGTGCAGAAATTAAATTGCAATAAAAAGTAAGAAATTAAAATGCAAAAATAAAATTTTTATTAATTAAAATTTTAAAATTTAAATACATAAAATTTAAAAAAAAAAATAAAATAGCCTGATCTCTGATCTTGGATCGGCATTGGCAGAAAGATGGTGTAGAAGCTCGGCTCTTCTTCTCGGCACCCGTTGCTTCGAAGCAGCCTTTAACCCATAGCCTGGCTTCGCCCTGTACCAAAGCTTCACCTTGATCGGAGATGTTGATTTTTGATGGCCTGGGGTCCTTTTTATAGAGCTAGGAGGGCTGGATATTTTTTCTAAAGGCAATATGGGACTAATAGCCTTTGTAATCATAAAAATACAAAGAAATTTGGATAAAATTTGAATCAAAATAGCTCTGATATGACTCTGATAAATCTGATAAAATCCAGCCATTCAATAGGAATCCAACGGTCCAAAAATCATCAAAATCGGATGCAGATAAGCTCAGATCGGGTCGGATTAAATTCTGGCCGTTGGATCGCGCTTGATCGAGGAAATCTGGCCGCAAATCGCGCTTCGGGAGTCTTGATCACCGCCGGGCAGCTTTCTGGACCGTCGGATCATCGCCTGGATCGAGCGCTGCCGTCCGATGGTGATCCGCGTGATGTTTGTATCTGAATAAAATTCGGAAGCAACCACAGCCGTCCGATCCTGACCGCAAACAACCACATCCGTCCGATCGCGCAATAACTGTTCCCATGGACCGCGTGGACCGGCCGCACCGCACACCGCAACCAATCAGCGCCGCTGTTGTCGGACGAAAAGACTAAATTACCCTTGTGAGCCGCGATAAATTTCTGTAGACCCTTTAAGGGGTCTAGGTCCACCACGTGGCAATCTCTGATTCGCCGGAATTTGCTGAGCTGGCGGTCCACGCCTGGATCGTGGACCGGCTGATGGCTTCAACGGCTGAGTCGGCTTGATGGCTCGGCTTGGCTTGGTGGCTCGGCTTGCGGAGCCGGCTGAGCCGTTTTCTTTTTTATTTAATTTTTATTTATTTTATATTTTTAAAAATTTATATCTTTTTCATTTTAGCTCTGTTTTACTTGAAATTTATTTCGTTGTGATTAGAAAAATGAGCTCTTTCTATTGATAATAAAATTTTATTTTTTAATTTTTATTAATTTTTATTATTTTTTAATTAATTTTTTAATTAATAAAAATATGAATTTTTCAAAAATTATATATAAATTGATTATTAATTCTTAAAAATTAATATCAATTAATTGATAAATTAATACTTTTATTGATGAATTTATGATGTTTATCAAGCTGCTCCCTACCCTCGGCCGCCAAGCCGGAGCCGATCTGCACCACATGCCTCGGGTTTCCATCATACAAGGGCACAGAGATGAGGTCTTCTGCAGGCTCGCCCCGCTCCTCGGTGAGGTCGTCGCGGACGTCCTGCCCATCAACAAGGTAAGGGTCGGGCTGGTTCCCCCTGCGCAGGGTGGCTGAGTAGCAATACTTCGCCAAAGCTTGGTCTCCTCTGACCTCGCCGACTCCGTGACTCGTCGGAAATTTCATCTTCAAGTAGTAGGTTGATACTACCGCCCGGAGCGCATTTAGGCCGGGTCGCCCGAGGATCGCATTGTAGGCAGACGGGGTTTTCACGACTAAGAAGTCGACCTGCGCCTTGGCTAACTTCGGGTGTCGGCCTGCCGTCACAGCCAAAGTTATTACACCTTCGACCGGAACGGCGCCGCCAGCAAATCCTACCAGGGGGGAGTTCACAGGTCCCAAGCGGTCATCAGGCAGGGACATTTTTGAGAAGGCATCGTAGAATAATATGTCCGCCGAACTTCCATTATCCACCAAGACACGACGCACATCATAGTCAGCGATGTTCAAAGAAAGTACAACCGCATCGTTATGCGGAAACTGGATCCCCTGGCCGTCTGCCTCGGTGAATGTCACAGGCTCCGTCGTCCTCCGCCTCTTTGCCGGCCCTCCGAACCCGCCGGTTTCTTCCCGCTGAAGCCCCCCCGAGACGGTGTTGATGACGCCAAGGGGCGGCCGATCCTCTTGTTGGTCTCCTCTGGTCGGCGGCAATGCCCTCAGCCGATCTTCTCGCTCTTCAGGTCGTCTTCGCAGGAATCGGCCAAGTCTGCCTCGCCTGACGAGCTCCTCGATCTCGTCCTGGAGCTGGACGCACTCCTCAGTGTCGTGACCGTGGTCGCGATGGTAGAGGCAGAACTTGTTGGGATTGCGTTTGCTGGGATGGGAACGCATTCTCTCTGGCCTCGGAAGTCGTTCCTTGATCTCCATCAGCACTTGGGCCTTCGGGGCGTTGAGGGGGGCGTAGCTGTGAAATCGTCGTCGGGGAGGACTTCGGCGTGGAGGGGAACTTCGGCGAAGAGGGGAACCTCGGCGAGCCCTTCTGCCGGGGGTTCCCTGCTTTCGAGCCCGAGGGGGAGTTCGGGCTCGTCCGCGGCTAGGGGGAGTTCGGGAGCGCGGCCGTACCTCGGTCCGCTTCTTTTCTTCGGACGGGCTTCCCTGGCCCACTGGTTCGTCGCTTGTCGCGAGCTTCATTGTCCTTGGCTTCGAAAGCCTCCTCTGCCCGGGCGTAACTATCGGCCCGAGCTAGCATGTCAGCGAAATCCCTGGGGTATTTCTTTTCCAGGGAGAACAGCAGGTCGTTCTTCTGGAGGCCGCCTTTGAGGGCGGCCATGGCAACTGATTGGTCCAAGTTCCGGACTTCCAGTGCGGCTGCGTTAAACCGGGTGACATAAGCCCGGATAGGTTCTCCCTCCTTCTGCCTGATGGCCATCAAGGAATCCGAGCCTCGGCGCGGCCGCCTGCTACTGACGAAATGGGCCGCGAACTGCTGACTCATTTGGTCAAACGATTGGATGGTGCTCGGCTTAAGCGCCGAGTACCAATTCCTGGCTGCTCCCTTGAGGGTGGAGGGGAAAGCCCGGCACAAGATGGCGTCTGGCGCACCATGGAGCAACATCGTCGTCCTGAAGGCTTCCAAATGGTCGACCGGATCGGTGGTTCCATCATAGCTCTCGAAGTGCGGGAGCTTGAAGTTCGGCGGGACCTGTTCCTTGCATGATTTTCTGCGAGAAAGGAGGGTCAGTGCAAATATCGTTACCGCGGGAGGAGGGAGTATGACGAAGTTCCTCTATGCGTCGGCTCATTTCCAAGAGCCTTTGATCCAGGAGGTCCTCGCGATCCTTGATCTCCAAAGTCTTCTCGCAGAATGGGCGCGAAGCTTCTCCCCTGGGTCGAGCCGTGGTCCGAGCGGGGGCTCTCGCCCGGCTGCTTTTCCCTTCCAGGGACTGAAGGTCGGGTAGTCCATGCTGGTCGCCCCTGGGCCGGACCACGGGACTCCGGGGAATCCCGCGCCGGTCGAGCTGATACCGGGTCCCGCGGGTGCAAGGCCTGCATCGCCCGCACTGCCTCCGTAAGGTCGCGGACCTGCTGGGCGAGCAGGCCGAACTGCTCCGCGTCCACCGCGGCTACGGAGTGAGCTCGGGTAGACGGGGCCGGAGCGGGAGCAGACGGACCCGAACTGGATCGGGCCGCGGAGGCCGCCGATCGCCGGGTCGAGGCTCTCCTGGGGGGCATTTTCTTTAGAGAGAGAAAAGGGGATCTTCGGAGAGGGAAGAGAAGGGTCGCCGAGCACTCCTTTAAGAACAAGGGAACCTCGAAGGTTCAAGCCCTTCCTTCTAGCGCCAATCTGTTGGTGCAGAAATCCATCTTCGCCGGAGGTCGCCGGAGTCGAGGCCGCTGAGGTCGCCGTCGGGGACCTGCAAAATGAAGTCCCGTCCGGAACCGGTGGGGTGGTGGCTCCGGCAGGACCCTCCGACGGTCAAGTTAGTTTCCGGCCAACAGTAATGGAGTGCTCGGAATGAGTTCCGGAGCTTAGAGATGAGGAGGAGAGCTTAGAGAGTCGAGAGTTCAGAGAGCTTAGCCTTAGCGTGTCGGGAGGGTCCTTTATATAGTGGAGCTTGATGGTGACAACTGCAGCCGCGTGCTGGCGGGCCGCTCGAGGTTCGGCGGAGTCAGTCTCACTGGTGCCGTGTGCGGCGGATTGAGGGCGACAGCCATCGCCGCCTGACAGTGGGTCGGCGGATTGAGGGTGACAGCCATCGCCGCCTGACAGTGGGTCGGCGGATTGAGGGTGACAGCCATCGCCGCCTGACAGTGGGTCGCTATCGCCTGCGGTGGACTGACTGATGGTGATGCTTGCAGAGCTTGCCGAGTGAAGGGTTGAAGGCCTTCGTGTGCCCATTTCGGAGGAGTTCGGGCTCCTGAAGAGGAAGATAAGAGGGAGTTCGGCTCCCATAGGCGTCTGGCTGGAGGTATGCAGCTAAGGCTCGTCCGCGGAAGAGTTCGGCTGCTGAGAATCCGAAGCTCGGCCGTCTGGGGTTCGGCCGGCTGTTGGACTTCGGCTGAGGCTGGGACACTTGAGAGTTCGGTAGGAGCTTGGTCGGCCGAAGTTCGATGAGGGCGACCGCTGAGGAGTTCGGCCGAGTGACGACTGCTGAGGAGTTCGGGCTCCTGAGTGACGACCGCTTGGGAATTCCGCTAAAGCCCGTCCGCTGAGGAGTTCGGCCGCTGAGAGGACTTCATTGAAGCTCGGCCGCTTGGAGTCGGTCCGAAGGAGTTCGGCCGTGGGGAGTCTGAAGGAGTTCGGCCGCCCAGGAAGTTTGGTCTCGATGCTGGGAGTCCGGAAGAAGCTCGGGAGCTGACCAGTTCGGCCTGCTGGAAGAAGTTCGGCCGCTGGGAGTTCGATCGCTTGGCAGTTCGGCCGACTGAAGGAGTTCGGCTAGACCAGTGCGCTGAAGCTCTTCTGTGGCTACTGGTTGCATTATGCTGAGCGTCGGGCCGGGCTCCGGCAGGAGCGGGATTTATCCCCAATAGTTACATAATAAAACTAATATGGTTTTAGACATAATAAGAACCTAGTATGAAGGAAGGCCTTAATGTAATGAATGTAATACTAAGCATTTCAATCTAGAATTAAATTAATCGAATCGGCCAGATAAATGGGAGAGAAGTGGGAGTCCTTCCATTGCTTTTCTTAGACATCAATAAATTGGTCAGATCAAACAACAAAATTAATTAAAAAATCATATTCTCTTTATCAATCATGAACCATTTTTTCTAGACACCGATTGATCAATTAGACATCCCGATTGATTCAGCTATAGGTTAATTACACTACAACTTAAAATAATTTTTAAAGAGGGATTTAAATGGTCTCGATGCACATTCTAATTTAAATCAAACTAAATGCCTAAAAGCATCAATTATGATAATATATATATATATATATATATATATATATATATATATATATATATATATATATATATTAATATGTATAATTATTCTAGGACAACCATCATTACATAGTGAATACTTTTCACTATGTCAGGGCAACCTTTACAGAATAATATATACATCATAATCTCATTATGATAAATAAAAATATGATCTCATCATATAAATAACATGCCAAAAAATATATATATATCATATTTACATTTAAGCCATTATAATATAAGCAAAGTAATATATGATTTAACTTAATAAGGCTTGCTCTGATACCACTATTAGGATTGGTGTATAGGATGGAAGCACAAATTTCAAAGTAAAATTATGAAATCATACAAACCAAATCCAAACCCTAGGACCACCTTATTAATAATTAAATCATATAGCATGCAATTGTAATATAAAAGAAAGTATCAGAACATACCTCTTATCGCTAAACCCTGAATTGTCCCTAATTGCTGGTAGCAGTTCGTCAGAGGATCCATCAGGTGCCCATGTGTTCATCCTCCAAAATTGATCCATATGGAGACTTGATCAAGACACCAGCACCTCTGATTTATATAATTAAAATTTTAGTAATAAAAATTTTAATTAAATGGACAAGACCTTCCTTAATCTTTATGCCACCTTCCTTACCTCTCCTTACATTTCTTTCTTTTTCTCTTATCTTCTTAATTTTTCTTCCTAATCTCTTAGTCTTAAGATGACTTCTTGTCCTTATAACGACAAGGTCTGGACAAGAGAAGGGAAGAAAAAAAATTGGACGAGGAGAAAATACTTGTAAGAAAGAAAGATAATTTTCACAATACTTCGGACTCTTGGTACGCACCCTTATTTATAATGTACGTAGGAGTGCCAACACATTTTCTTGCACCCTTTCAAATTATTATCTCATGTCCCTTCAGTCTATCTCATGTCTCATCAGATAATAACGACATGTAGACTTAGTCCAAGAGGTGCCTTAAAGTAGAAGAACTCTCGGACTAATTCTACGTAAGTTATTTACGAATAGTCGCGGGCTTTCATTTTTGGCGCCATCATTTTCAACCATTATATCAGATAAGAAGGCCATCCAATGGCCTTAATATGGGACGCCCATTCAGCAAAATGGCATGGAGATAATCTTTGAATAGTTAAAGTCCCAAGGGACTTTGACTTTGTCCAAGAGGCACCAAGGAAGAGTGGGCGGCAAGGAGTCCTGGGTGGAAAGGAGTTTTAGGTGACAAGGAGTTCCTTCTTATGCAAATATTAAGTAGATAACGAAGTATTTAACCTACAGAAGGACTCTTCTATGCCCCATATCTGATGTCCACACCTATTTGAAAAAATTACGCGACATGGAGAAAGTAGAAAAGTCAAAGAAGGAAGGCACCAAACTAATCCCATGTGCCAAAGTCTCTTGCGCAAGAAAGACTTTCCATGCATGAGAGAGAGACTCTCTGGCATGTAGGTTCTGGTATATGATGCTCCATCTGAAGCCCAATCAGTTTAGGTTAATCCAATTCAAGATCAAATCTAATTTGGCTCAAATCAGACCTTAATTAGCCCAAATTGGAAGCCGATTCAAATCCAATTCGAATCTGGATGCTAGGGCTTGCTACATATGCTAGCATATTCATCTTGCAAACATGGTCTAATCCAATTAGATCCTTAATCAATTTTCTTTGTGTGTGACCCATTGGATTCCACATCCAGCCAATAGTGGGTCTGGGTGTGATTTGACCTAATCAGGTTAGAACTCAACTAAACTGATTTAGGTCAAAACTAGCCTACCCAATTTAACCAATTAGAATACTTTCTAATTTAATGATTAAATTAAAATTTTTAATTTGATCAAACCCACAAGATATGATTGATGTCTAGCAACATATCGTGACTTTTCAAAAGATGTAAAATTTTGATGAAAATACCAAAAATATCCTTCAATGGAAAATTATCATGTAACTAGATCCTTCGATCACCCTGCATCCTGAATATGACTCTGGGTATGAAAATATGTCAAACCCAATATTATATTCAATTCTCTTTCAATCTTATGATAATGATTCATTTAATAAAATATTAGAAATTATTTTTAATTTTTATTATGCTTTGATCAAAGTCTTCCTGAATCATCATTTGTTTGAAGCAGACAGGATGCAATTTTCTCTTACCAAGAGTGATCGATTCCATGTTAACCTACTCATAACCTTCATATATAATCTACCATATCTAGATCACCCCATACATGACTGAGTCATGAATAAATATGAACCAAAATATGGATTCATATATATAAGATTCTATGGTAGTTTCAGGTCAAAGGATTACATGCATAATTTCACTATGAGAACCATCTATTGACATGTAGATGAAGGAAAATTCTGATTTTTTGGATCAGGTTCGTTCAGATCTGATCGGATCAAGAGATATATTTCAAAAAAAAAAAATTTTGATCCTAATCAGATCTAAAATATTTTAGATCTGATTTTTATTATTCTAATAATAAAAATAGAATCTAAATAAATTAAATCAAATTTAATCTACCTTGATGTCGGGTAATCCTATTACCCGTTGATGATCCTGTATGTAGCGGAAGGTTCTGAATCTAGCCACGCAAGTGCCTGGTCTCTATCAGTATCCACTCAGATTGGATCTGGAGATCCTCTTTTTTTCTATCACATCTCCAAAAATCAGATCTGGATCTAATCTGGAGGATCTTCAAAACATCTTTCGAATATCAGCAATCATCCTTTGCAGCAGCGCAGCCTTCTAGCTTTCAGTCACCTTTCTCTTGTCTGGATTGCCCCAACCAAGAATCCAAACCTTTTTAGACATGGAGAGGAGAGGGAGAAGGTGCTTTGGCATGGAGGAGGAGAGGAGAAGCAGCCTTAGGGCATGGAGAATTGTGATGCTCTTTGAGTTGGGCATAGTGTCTTATTTATAGACTAAGCGTGATCCAACTCCTCTTCTTCCCAATCAATCACAACCCTTTGTGAAATCAGATCTAAATTTGATTGGTGGGAATAGAGTCCCCTGGATTTCTCCTTAAATGGTGCCTAAGACTAGTCAAATTTGGTTCTTAAGAGAACTCTAATCGGAATCCAAAAAGGAGATGGAGTCCCTATCCAACAGGGACTCCTGGGCGCCTCCAGCTTGGGCACACGCCAAGGGTGGCGTGCGCCCTCCTCCTTGCTAGGTTCTGGTAGGAGAACAGGCCCCCACCAGCTCTCCAATAGGTGCGTGACATGTGGACACAAGTCAAAGTGTCAATGGTCAACATTGGACCAGTCAAAGGTCAACTATTGACCAAAGTCAAAGGATGAGAAATGGCAGGTGACCAAAAATGGTAGGTATTATCGTACAAAATAAGATAATCCTTTTCTGATCTAGACAGACTCCAGTCAGGTTAGGTGAAGGCCTCTGAATGAGCACAAACTCCTTTGGCTCAGTCAGGACAACTATTTATGATAGTAAAAGAAAAATGTTGGGTTCAATAGAGTGCTATTACGATTTTTTTGAACCTAATTAAATCTCATTCAGATCAATTGAACTAGATCAGTTCAATTGATGATCACCAGATTCAAACCCTTGTTTGTGTGACCCAGTTAGGTTCAGTTCTGTATGGTAATGGGATATGTCATGATCTCTATCATCGACATCATCGAAACTCCTTTTGATGGACCAGAACTCTTCTGATTCGAACAACTAGAATGATCGATCATCTAAATCATTCTAATTGCTCTCAAAATCTACTAGTGACACCTAGCAGTATATGGTGGCAACCCATCAGAGCTGAAAATGAACCTCTTGGTGCAGCTACCTATGTGATTAAGTTCTTCTATCTTGAGCCCCGATCAGATTAGGGTTAAGGTGAACTCGTCAAACCCTAGTTTCTGTCATATGATGTAATCATTCGATTCAAGTCCGATGTGAAAACCTAAATAGAAACTCTTTCTATTATTTCACTCTACCATGGCCATGGGTTTCTGGACTTGATTCACATGATCATCATAGGGCTGCTCCTCTACCACCGAGGTAGATAGATTCCATCTTGATACAATCTAGTTCCTACAATGAACATGTCATAGCCAACATACACCTTCAGGATTCCATATGGCTAGGAGACCGAGTAATGGTGTAGTCAAACTATAACACCCTCAAGGTGAACTATCGATGCACCTCAGGTCAAAGAATCAGATACACCACTGCAGCATCGAGTCAGTCATTGATGAGAAGGTAGACTTCCTAATGACTACTCGAGGTGGTCACGCTCAGTGCCCTCGTTCTCTAACGAGTACCTATACTCTCACTCCAGTGTCTCCACACCGTAGACTTAAGACTTATGTACTAAACAGAAGCGATTGTACACCAACCTTTCGGATCAATCACCATCCTCGTGATGATCCTATGGTCGGAAGTATTTTATGAGTTAATAATGATTATTCATGTCTTAAATTTTCAACTCTTGAAAATATGAATTATCATTATCATTAACTTAAAGGGTGTATCACAGACACTAAATATACATATGTGATATAAAATAACCCATTTTATTGATTATAGTCATAATTATAATTTTGCCCCTAGAAGTGTATTACAAGTGTCAGCCAATTCTGGCTTCTAGGGCACATATATCTAACAGTAGATAAGACTCCATTAGATATTCTCAACTTGGATCAATTCAGTAAACTCATTCTCCAATGAGCATCCACATTCTTGTATTAATGTCATACACAAATAATTGTGAGATTAATCACCCTCTCTATTGAGCATACAAAAGATGTGCTTGTCTTACTAAAAACATTGATCCCCAACTCAATGTTCCATCGACTAGAAATGTTTAAAATAAGGTTTTAAGATTTTAGATCTCACTGGTATGATCTCATCATAATTTAAAACCATAGCCTTAATTTATGGAGTTCATTATAATCTTAAATAAATAATAAGACACTACATATGATTAAATAAATACCTTTATTTATTTTAAAATATCATTACATGAGTTTGAAAGACAAAGAATAGCCCAAAAATAAATAAATTTTTTGATTGGCTTGAGGGTGTATACCTTTCATTTGTTTCGTCTCAACTGAGTCAAATTAGATTTGGCTCATCCCAAAATCTTGTATAGGTTTATCCTAATCTGACTAGAGCTTATCCAGGTCAGAAAAATATTATCCTAATCCATCAGATGAGAATAGGACATGACCTATCAATTTCTTGATCTTTCAGGACAACGATCAAAGGTTGACCTGAATGCAGGAAAGAAGGAAGAGGGGGCATGCAACCCCTAGAGAATTTCTAGGGGCACGCACCCCAAGGTGATTTCATGAGAGAGGAGAGGGTGCATGCCCTCCTAGGTGTGTGCCCCATGTGGATTAAAGGCATTTGACCAGTCAAATTGGATTTGACTAGTCAAAGAGACTTTATGAGATCAAAGTCTCCAGGAGATAGGTTGCTTGCGCCACCCTGCTTCCCATCCTTTTGATTCTCACCAATTTCTCTAAATTTTATGTGACAAAATTAGAAAAATAAGAGGGTGGGGTGTGTAGATCAGATATGGAGTCCTTCTGTATGTCACCTTTGACTTGGTGAAAGTTACATGCGAAGGGACTCTAGAGTTGGTCTATTTAAAGGACCCTGCACAAACTATTGTGCATTGCAATTCTATACGACGAAGCCCTGCCCCTCTTCTCATCTCCATGTGCCCTCATACTCCTCCTCTCCCTCTTCTCCATGCCCAAGTGGTTGGGCAAAATAGTGAGAGGAAGATCCAAGTCCTGCAGTGCCAAGTCAAGCATGAGATGACATAGATTGTGAGATGAATGCGCAGCTTTCAAAATTTGTTTGGAAGGCTCTACAAATTAGATCTAGATCTGATTTTTGAAGATCAGATTCAAGAGAAAAAGACATCCAGAACCAGCCTGAGTGGACTATAGTAGAGGCTGGGCATGTGCATGGCTAGATCCAGAATCTCGGGTGTTGACAGATCATCGATAGGATAATTGATTTACCCAATCTAAGGTAACAAGCATTATTACTCTCCTAATTTAATTTTAATTTTTATTTTTAATATCAAATTATTAGGATTAGATTTGAGAACTCTCAGATCTAATCAAGATTTATAGAAAAAAATTTAGAAATCTTTACTACAGATCTGATTAGATTAGATCGATCCTACGGCAGAAAATTAGATTTTTCCTACAAATAGTATCAAAGATACATTTACAGTTCTTCAGATCTATTTTAGATTTAATTTTTAATTTATTTTTGATCTACTATTAATAATTTCAGATCTCACATTAGATGTGATCAAATCTAAAATTAGTAGATTAAAAATTTTAATTAATATATAAGATATATTTCATGCATGTCTAGACTAGGTTTATAGAATTGTTCTATGAATTATCTAGAATAGAATTTTATATGATAGGATCAGTTAAAGTTTATTTTTTAGATGTTATATCAGATATATCAGATCTAAAAATATGTATATATAGGTTTAATTTTGATACATGAGATGTATACAAAGCATGCATAGTTAGATCTTTAAATATATATATGCGATATATATTATAGATCTAATAGTTTTATTGTATCATTATTATTTTTGATTAAGGCATTCTCCTTGGCCATCCAGTCATAAGAGTAAGAAGGATTTAAAAATTCTCTCTTTCCATTCGATGGGATGCTCTTATGGCATGTAGGGATGCTGCGTGTTTGTTCTTAATCAAAAATCAAAAAATTTACTTTCTACAAAATCGTAGATCCTAAAATCCTAGGATTTTTTATGTATATTTTATTTATGAATCCAAACTTAATTAAGAATTAAGATTATAAAATCAATTAGATCTAAAAATTATGAATTTTTAGATCTAAGACACCTTCATAAATTTGGGTTCGGGTATGGATAGCTCAATTAGATCTAGCGGTTGATCAAACTAAATCAAGAGTTGGTTAGGTGGGATCAAGAGTGCTTAGATTTGACCAATCCAATAGGATTAATTATGCACTAAGGTCAACTCATAGTCACATATGGTTGATCAAGTTAACACCTAATTTGATTCTATGATTTGAGCCTAGATTGTAGGCTAACCCGATCAGTTCTGGTTTGACAATTTAGTGTCTAAGATAAGTTTGCAGATACGATCGACTAGTTTTAAATTGAAAGTTGCTTGACCTGAATGCATTCTATCGAGTTAATGGCATATCCCTTCCACCGGTCTTACTTACTTAGCCATTTAGATCGATCTAGTTCTAATTTGAGATGGCTAATGATTCGAGCTAACCCATACCACTAGTTAGTCATAATTATTATGACTAAGTCAGTCGTGTTTAAGAGATCTAAATCAAATCTTTCTAAGAAAATATTAAGTCATAGATTTTCCACCATTATAGATGTGTGGGCTTTTTTCGACGTTGATTATTCTCGGCTAGTTATAGTAGTTCAGTTGCATTGAGAAAATGCAACTATATCTATTAGGCATTGGACGCTATGGGTTGGAGGACGAGTTGGGCTCAATATTTTGGATATGGTGAGTAACCTAATCAGAAATCCAATTCATGCAAATAATGGGTCTGATTTAATTAAGGAGTGGAGCAATATTCTAGACATAGTGAGTTTCATAAATTAGAGACCAGATTTGAGTGCACCATGATTAGAAAATTATTGGATAAGAGTTGTCTACTCATCGATTGACCCATCATCAATAACTATTAGATGAGATGGTGAGCTAGTCGGTGGAATCGCACCACCCACTAGAAGTCTTTAATTGTAAAGATTTTTGCATCTCTATCAAGAAAGTATAGGAATCCAAAAAAATAGTAGGAGCCTAATTTATTTAAAAATGAAACCTCTAAATAAATTGATTAAGTCTAATTACAAAATCTAACTAGAAACTTTGGCTCTCTATAAAAAAATATCTGCGTCAAATCTACTAACCCGAATCCTAAACACCCATAAACTGACCGAACCAAATTACAAAGATTCACTCAGAAACTTTAAAATTATTTTGGGTTCTGAGAAGTTGACCTATATATTGGACCAGAACCCCCTACCTTACCAACACGTCCAACCATTGAACAGAGAGCATCTCTAAAGATTTGGATGGATGATGATAATAAAGCTAGGTACCATATGTCGGGCTCAATGTTAGATGATTGCAGTGCCAACATGAAGACATCATGACTGCTCATCAAATATTGGCTCACCTATAAGAGTTGCTCGGAGAATAGAGTCGTGCAACCCAGTATCAAGTCTTTCGGAGACTTTTTAAGGCTCAGATGCATGATGGGCAGTCGATCCAAGATCATTATTTGACAATGATCAAGGTTCTAGAGGAGCTTGAGAAGCTTGGTGTCATGCTAGACAAGGATCTATAAATTGATGTGATTATGCAATTCTTGACTGATGTGTATGGGCAGTTTATCATGAACTTTCATATGCATAAACTATAATGTACCTTAGTTGAACTTATGAACATGCTAGTTATTTTTGAGATTTCTATGAAAAGTTCAAAAGACTCAGTACTTGCTATGGAGTAGACTTCCTTCAAAAGAAAGTCTTTTGGAAACAAGAAGAAGTTTGTAAAGAAGTAGAAGGTAGAAGATGGGCAAAAAAAGAAAGAAGAACCAAAAAAGAAGGTCGCTGATAAAGAAAAGTGTTTTCATTATAACACTAATGGCCACTGAAAGTAGAACTATCCTTTATACCTGGCCTAAAGAACAAGAAGAAAGTAGGTCCTTTTGGAGGTATGCTCATAATTAAATCTAACCTTATGGTTTCTTCTGCATCCAGTTGGGTGCTTAACTCTAGTTCTAATACTCACTTATGCACTGCTATACAGAGTCTTGAGGAGAACAGGAGGCTGAGGGATGGTGAAATGATCTTGCATGTATGAAATGGAGCAAAGATTGCTGCTGTGGCTGTAAAAATCTATCCTCTTCGACTACCATCTAATTTAGATTTAATACATAGGGACTGTTATTATGTGCTTGTGGCAAGTAGAAATTTGATTTCTACTTCTTGTTTAGCAAAGGATGGTTATGTAATTAGCTTTCTTAAGGACCACTATACTATTCTTTTTGAAAAAAATAAAATTACAAGTGATTTCTTAATTAATGGTCTCTATCAGTTGCATGTTGATGTCTATGTATTTAATATCAAGCAAAACATGAATGCCATAAAATCTAAGCGACCTAGGGATAATCTAAATGATAGGTATCTATAGCACCTTAGGATAGGTCAAATAGTGTAAGATAGGATTAACAAATTGGCATAATCTGGACTAATGAGTTCCTTGACTTTCGAGTCATATTCGATTTATGAATCATACCTTCAAGGCAAAATGACCAAGCTCCCTTTTGTAGGACGTGGAAAAAGGGCCACAGAACTACTTGCCCCGGTACATACAGATGTGTGCGCCCCATTTGATGTGTTGGCCAGAGGTAATTATGTCTACTTCATTATCTTTATTGATGATCTATCTTGATATGGGTATGTGTATTTAATGTGACATAAGTCTGAAGCCTTTGAAAGGTTCAAGAAATTCAGACATGAAGTAGAAAAGCAAACCAAAAAATCCATTAAGGATCTTCGATCAGATCAAGGAGGTGAATCTCTTAATCGAGAATTCCTAGACTATCTTAAGAAAAATGGCATAGTCTTGTAATGGACTCCACCTAAAATGTCTCAACTCAATGAGATTTTAGAACGAAGAAATCGGATCCTATTGGATATGGTTCAATCCATGATAAGCTTCACGGACCTTCCTGAGTTTCTTTGGAGACATACTATCTACTAAATTGGATTTTCTCTAAAACTATTCTTACCACACCATATGAGATATGGCATGGTAAGAAGCCAAGTCTAAGTCATCTCAAAATTTAGAGTTATCCGACCTATGTCAAGAAATAGCAGGCAGATAAATTAGAGTCTAGGTCATTTAGAGCTTGTTTTGTCGGATATCCTAAAGAGTCGTTAGGATATTATTTCTATCTTTCAGAAAACCATAATGTGATTGTGAGTCGATACGCCATCTTTCTTGAAAAATAGTTTATTATAGATGGTGACATCAAAAGATAGATTAAGCTCAAGGAGAAGGTCTCTAAAGAGTAATGAGCTAATGAACCTAAGGAACCCAGTCAGTCTCAACCAATCCAAATACAACCTCCTCCACCTCGTAGGTCAGGTGGGGTTTTTCATCCTCCTGAGAGGTACTTAGGTATCATTTCAGAGGATATAGAAAAAATGTTCCTCACAGAAAATAAGATTCATGGTGATGATCCTAAAACCTATGACAAGATGATATCAGATATCGATTTCGAGAAATAGTTAGAGACATTGAAGTCAGAGATTGACTCAACGTGCTCGAATCAAGTCTAGATCTTGGTAGATCCATCTGAAGGTATTGCACCTATAGGGTGTAAATGGATCTTCAAGAGAAAGATTGGTGCCAATGGGAATGTAGAGATATTCAAGGCTAGGTTAGTAGCAAAAGGATATAGTCAGCGCAAAGGTATTGACTATTAAGATACCTTTTTGTCGATAGCCATGCTAAAATCTATCTGCACACTGCTTGCTGTTACAGCCTATTTTGATTATGAAATAGGGCAAATGGACGTGAAAACAACATTCTTAAATGGATATTTTGAGGAAGATATCTATATGAAATAATCGCTCGATTTCACATCTAGTGATAGTGATCACAAGGTCTATAAGGATCCATATATGGATTTAAGCAAGCATCTCGGAGCTAGAATACTTATTTAATGATGTGATCAAATCATTTGATTTCATCAAAAATGAGGAAGAGCCCTATCTTCAAAAAGGTCAGTGGGAGCGTTGTTGTTTTTCTTGTATTGTACGTGGATGACATCCTCTTGATTAGGAATGATATTTTTATGTTGACATTCGTCAAAATATGGTTGTCAAAAGAATTTTCTAAGAAAGACCTAAGAGAGGCATTCTTTATATTGAAAATAAAGGTCTATAGAGATAGACCAAATAGGATGGGTCTATCATAGAAGATGTACATGGAGGAGGTACTGAAGAGATTCAACATTGAAAACTCCAAGAGGAGATTAGTACCCTTCAGACATGACATTTATCTCTCTAAGAAGATGTGTCCAACACACCTAAGAAGATTGAATGCATGAGTAAAATCTCTCATGTTTCGGCAATAAGGAGCCTCATGTATGCCATGTTGTGTACACGACTTGATGTCGCGTATGCTGTGAGTGTCATAAGTAGATATCAATCAAATTCAGGCGAGGAGCACTGGACTTCTGTGAAATGTATCCTTAAGTATTGGAGAAGGACTAAGGATATGTTTTTGATCTTTGGTAATGAAGAACTTTAGGTCAAGGATATACAGACTCAGACTTTATGTCTGATATAGATGATCAAAAGTCGACATTTGATAGTCTATTTTTGTGCAATGGTGGTACTATTAGCTAGAAGAGTTCCAAGCAGATAGTGATCGTAGACTTTATAATGGAAGCTAAGTACATTGCCGCATCGAAAGCTACAAAAAAAGCACTTTGGTACAAAAAGTTCGCCATGGAGCTTGAAGTGATGCCATCGGATGTCGTCCCTCTATACTACGATAATAATGGCACCATAGTCCTAGCTAAGGAGCTGAGGTCTCATCAGAAGTCAAATCATATCGAGCAGCAATATCACCTCATCCATGATTATCTCAAGAAGGGTTACGTCGAGGTTAAGAGAGTCGACACCGCAGATAATGCGGCAGATTCATTGATGAAGCCATTGAGCCAGTAGAAGATCGAAGCCCACCTTGAGAAGATGAGACTTAGATTTATAGCCAATTAGCTTTAGGTCAAGTAGAAGTTTGTTAGATGAGTGCTCTAGAAGTTAGATTGGTTGACACTTATAATACATTTGCTAGGAGCATTTTTGTAATTTAACTTAAAATTAATAAAGAGTTATTTTCTTCTATCACATTGAATGTGAAGTTTCTGTGATACATCCTTTGAGTTAATAGGCATGACAATTCATATGTTCAAGAGTTAAAAATTTAAGACATGAATTTTTATAATTAACTCATAAAATGCTCTCGATCATAGGATCATCATGAGGATGGTGATCGATCTGAAAGATCAATGTTTGATCGCTTTTTTAGGATAGATGAGTTTTGAGTCTATGATGTGAAAATATCAGAGTGAAAGTATAAGTACTCATTGAGAATGAAGGCACTGAGCATGACCACCTCAAGCAGTCATAAGAGAGTCTACCTTCTCATCGATGGCTAAGCTCAATGCTACAGTTGTGTGTCTGGTTCTTAGACTTGAGGTGCATTAACAGTTCATCTTGAGTGTGTTATAGTTTGACTATACCATAACTCAATCTCCTAGCCATTTGGAATCTAGAAGTGTATGTTGGCTATAGTATGTTCATTGTAGGAACTAGATTGCACCAAGATGGGATCTATCAACCTTGGTAGAGGAGTTATCCTATGATGATCATGGGATCGAGTCCTTAAGCCCATGGCCATGGCGGTGTGATGTAATAAAAAAGAATTTTCTATGAGAATTTCACATCGGACTTGAATCAAATAATTCAATTATATGACAGGGTGTTGGATTTGACAAGTTTATCTTAACCCTAATTCTATTGGGACTCATGATAGAATAACCCAATCACATAGGTATCTGCATCGAGAGATTCACATTCGATTCTGATGGATTGCCACCACATATCGCTAGGCATTACTGTAGATTTTTAGATCAATTAAAATGGTCTTGATGATCGATCATTCTAATTGGATGAATTGAAAAAGTTCTAGTCCATTGAAAAGTATTTCGATGATGTCAATGATAGAGATCATGACATGTCTTATTACCATATAGAGCTGAACCTAACTGAGTCACACAAATAAGGATTTGGATTTGGATGTCATCAATTGAGCTAACCCAGTTCGATTGATTTAGATTAGATCCAATTAGGTTGAAGAAAATCGTGCTACCCCATGATTGAGCCTAACATTCTCCTTCTATAGTCATTTTGGTTTGTCTCCACTAAGTCAAATTAGATTTGGCTCATTTGAAAATCCCGTATGGATTTGTCCTAGTCTAACTCAAGCTTATCTAGGTCAGAAAAATATTATCCTAATCCATCAGATGGGAATAGGACAAGATCTATCAATTTTTCGATCTTTCAGGACAAGGGTCAAATGTTGACTTGGATGTAGGAAAGAAGGAAGAGGGGGCATGCACCCCTTGGAGAATTTCTAGAGGCACATGCCCCTAGGTGATTTCATGAGAGAGAAAAGGATGCACGCCCTCCTAGGCATGCACCCCATGTGGATTAAATGCATTTGACCAGTCAAATCATCCTCCTAGGCATGCACCCCATGTGGATTAAACTGCATTTGACCAGTCAAATTGGATTTGACTGGTCAAAGAGACTTGATGAGATCAAAGTCTCTAGGAGATGGTTGCTTGCACCACCTTACTTTCCATCCTTTTGATTCTCGTCAATTTCTCTAAATTTTATGAGATAAAATCAGCAAAATTTTGTGTGCCACCCTACTTCCCACCCTACCCTGCCCCTCTTCTCATCTCCATGTCCCCTCATCCTCCTCCTCTTTCTCTTCTATACGCCCAAGTGGTTAGGCAAAATAGTGACAAGAAGATCTAAGTACTACAATGCCAAGTCCAGCACGAGATGACATAGATCGTGAGACGAACGCGTAGCTTTCAGAATTTATTTTGAAGGCTTTATAAATCAAATCTATTATCGTCCACAACATCCTAGGCATCACCTAGCTCTGATACCAAATTATGGACCCATGATATCGCTCGAATGCCAATCATCCTTAACATCACAAGCACCGATATCATGTTGTGGAAGCTCCTGATCTTTATCATAAACCTGAAGGAACTTGTGACGTTCTTTATGGGCAGCAAACCACCGATCCTCCACCTGGATCTGTGATAGGATGCCTCCCTCCTTGGGCTTGAGGGAGATGCCCCCTTCTCTAGGGCTTCTTCAAGAACTCTAGGGTGGCAACTCTAGAGAGAAGAAAAGAAAAGAGTTGAGGGAGAAAAGGTCTATATTGATTTCAATCCTTTAAACCCTAATACAACCTATGTATTTATACATAGCCATTAGGCTCGACCAAAAACTCTCTAGCTAACTCAATACATGAAAAGCACTCACCGAGCCCATGTACATGTTAGATATATGTGCCCTAGAAGCCAGAATTGGCTGACACTTATAATACACTTTTAGAGGTAAAATTATAATTTTGACTATAATCAATAAAATGGATTATTTTCTATCACATATGTGTATTTAGTGTCTGTGATGCATCCTTTGAGTTAATGGTAATGATAATTCATATTTTCAAGAGTTGAAAATTTAAGAAATGAATAATCATTATTATCTCATAAAATGCTCCCGACCATAGGATCATCACGAGGATGGTGATTGATTTGGAAGGTTGGTGTACAATCGCTTCTCTTTAGTAGATGAGTCTTGAGTCTACAATCTGAAGACATCGGAGCGAGAGTACAGATACTCATTAGAGAACAAGAGCACTGAGCGTGACCACCTCGAGTAGTCATTAGAAAGTCTACCTTCTCATCAATGACTGACTCGATGCTGCAGTGGTGTGTCTAGTTCTTTGACTTGAGGTGTATTGGTAGTTCACCTTGAGGATGTTATAGTTTGACTACACCATAACTCAGTCTCCTAGCCAGATGGAACCCTGAAGTGTATGTTGGCTATAGCATGTTCATTGTTGGAACTGGATTGCATCAAGATGGAATCTATCTACCTCGGTGGTAGAGGAGCAGCCCTATGATGATCATGAGAATCAAGTCCAGAAGCTCATGGCCATGGCAGAGTGAAATAATAGAAAGAGTTTCTATTTAGGTTTTCACATCGAACTTGAATCGAATGATTACATCATATGACAGAAACTAGGATTTGACGAGTTCACTTAATCCTAATCTGATCGGGGCTCAAGATAGAAGAACTTAATCACATGGGTAGCTGTACCAAGAGGTTCACATTTAGCTCTGATGGGTTGCCACCATATACTGCTAGGTGTCACTAATGGATTTTGGGAGCAATTAGAATGATTTAGATGATCGATCATTCTAGCTATTCGAATCAGAAGAGTTCTGATCCATCGAAAGGAGTTTCGATGATGTCGATGATAGAGATCATGACATATCCCATTACCATATAGAACTGAACCTAACTGGGTCATACAAATAAGGGTTTGAATCTGGTGATCATCAATTGAACTAATCCAGTTCAATTGATCTGAATGAGATTCAATTAGGTTCAAGAAAATCGTGCTAGCACTTGATTGAACCTAACATTCTTCTTTTGCTATCATAAATAGTTGTCCTAACTAAGCCAAAGGAGTTTGTGCTCAATCAGAGGCCTTCACCTGGTCTGACTGGAGCCTGTCTAGGTGAAAAAAGGGTTGTCTTATTTTGTAAGACAATACCTGCCATTTTTTGGTCACCTACCATTTCTCATCCTTTGACTTTGGTTAAAAGTTGATCTTTGACTGATCAAATGTTGACCATTGACACTTTGACTTCTATCCACATGTCATGCACCTATTGGAGAGCTGGTGGGGGTTTGTCCCCCTATCAGAACCTGGTAAGGAGGAGGGCGCATGCCACCCTTGGCGTGTGCCCAAGCAAGAGGCGCCTAGGAGTCCCTGTTGGACAGGGATTCCATCTTCTTTTTGGATTTTGATTAGACTTCTCCTAAGAACCAAGTTTGACTGGTCTTAGGCACCATCTAAGGAGGAATCCAAGGGACTCTATTTTCACCAATCAGATTTAGATCTGATTTCACAAAGGGTTGTGATTGGTTGGGAAGAAGAGGAGTTGGATCACGCTTAGTCTATAAATAAGATCCTGCGCCCAACTCAAAGAGCAACACAATTCTCCACGCCCCAAGGCTGCCTCCCTCCTCCTCCTCCATGCCAAGTCCATCTTCTCCCTCTCCTCTCCATGCCCAAAGATGTTTGGGATCCAAGTTGGTGCAATCCAGATGAGAGAAAGGCGACAAAATGCTAGAAGGCTGCGCTACTGTAAAGGACAACTGCTGATCTTCGAAAGGTATTTTGAAGATCCTCCAAATTAGATCCAGATCTAATTTTTGGAGATATAATAGAGAAGAAGAGGATCTCTAAATCCAGCCCAAGTAAATATCGGTAGAGGTCAGGCACTGCCGTGGCTAGATCCAGAACCTTCCACTGCTTATAGGATCATCAACGAATAATAGGATTACCCTACATCAAGATAAATTAAATTTAATTTAATTTATTTAGATTTTATTTTTATTATTAGAATAATAAAAATTAGATTTAAAATATCTTAGATTTAATAAGGATCAAAGAAAAAAAATTTTGAAATATATCTCTTAATTCGATCAGATCTAAACGAACCTGATCCAAAAAATCAGAATTTCCCTTCAACTGATATCAGAGCCAAGGTTCTAAAGTATTTAGATCTAATTTTAAATTTATTCTAATCAAAAAATATATGATTTCAGATGTCACATGATATGTGATCAGATCTAAAATTAGAAAAAATTAAAATTAAATAATTTGGATCTAAGATTAGAAAATATGCATGACTAGTTCTAAAATAGAATAGTTCTATAGAATAGTCTTGTATGTTTTTAATTTAATCTAATTAAATCATATTTTAGAACTATTTATTTACTATTTTTTGATATTATAACTATTATAATAATATATAAAAAATAGTAAATAAAAATTATTTAATTTTAAACATCATATGAGATATGATTGATGCATGTCTAGACTAGTTGTAGAATAGTTCTACATAGTTGTCTAGATTGGAGTTTATTTTGATAAGATCAATTTAAATCTAATTTTTTAGATTATTATGAGATAATTTAGATCTAAAAATATGCATGATTTGATACATGAGATGTATGCAAAATATGCCATGATTAGATCTAATTTATATATGAGATATATGATATAGATCTAAAACTATTTTGTGGTATTACATGTTCCTGATTAAGGCATTCCTCTTGGCCGTCCGGTCATAAGAATGAAGAAGGGTTTAAAGACCCTCTCCTTCCATCCGATGGGATGTTCTTATAATGTGTAGGAGTGCTGCACGTCCGTCCTTAATCAGAAACCCAAAAACTTACTTTTTGTAAAACCCTAGATCCTAAAACCCTAGGATTTATTGTGTATATTTTGTTTATGAACCCTACTTAATTAAGAATTAAGATTATAAAATATTAATTAGGTCTAAAATTGAGAATTTTAGATCTAAGATATATTCATAATACTGGGTTTGGGCTTGGATAGCTCAATTAGGTCTAAGCGATTGATCAAATCGAATCAAGAGTTGGTTAGATGGGATCAACAATGCTTAAATTGACCAACCGAATAGGATTAAGTCTGGGTCAAGATCGAGTCATGATCAAGCAAGACCTAATTAGGCTAAGAGATTAGAGTCTGGATTGTAGGCTAACCCAATTAGTTCTGGCTCAATAATTTGATGTCTAAGGTAAGTTTGGCACATACGACCGATTGATTTTTAATTAGGAGCTACTCGATCTGAATGCGTTCTTGTACGAGTTAATGGCATATTCCTTCCACCGGACTCACTTACCTGGCCATATCTGTTGACTCAGTTCTAATTTGAGGTGGTCAATAATCCGAGCTAACCCATGCTACTAGGTTAGTCATAATTGTTATGACTATGCCAATCTAGTTTAATGAGTCCTGAATCAATTCTCCCTAAGAAAAGATTAAGTCTGAGATCTTCCACCATTATAGATGTGCGGGCCCTTTCCAGGGTTGATTGTTCTCGATTGGATACAGTGGCTCAGTTGCATCGGGAAGACGCAATTATGTCTATTAGGCATTGGATGCTATGGGCTAGAGGATGAGTTGGGCTTAATATTTCAGATATAGTGAGAGACTCAATTAGGAATCCAGTCTGTGCAAATGGTGGGTCTGACTTAACTAAGGAGTGGATCAATATTTCGAATACGGTGAGATTCATGAATTAGAGATCAAGTTTGGGTGCACCATGATTAGAGAATCATTGAACAAGAGTTGTTCACTCATTGGCTAACCCATCATCAATAATTATTAGGTGAGATGATGAGTCAGTTGGTGAGACCGCACCACCCACTAGAAATCATTAATCATGAAGATTTTTGCATCTCTACAGAGGAAGTGTAGGGATCCAAAAAAATAGTGGGAGCTAATTTGTTTAAAAATAAAATTTTTAAATAAATTGATCAAGTCATAATTACAATATTTAACTAGAATCTTTGACTCTCTGTAGGAAAATGTCTGCATCCAACCCATTAGCACGTATGCTAGACACACATAAACTGATCAAACTCAATTATAAAGACTAGCTCAGGAACTACAAAATCATTTTGGATTTCGAGAAGTTAACCCATGTATTGGACTAGGACCCTCCCACCTTACCAGCCCATCCATCTACTGAACAGAGAGCATCTCTAAAAAAATGGATAGACAAAGATAATAAGGCCAGATATTACATGTTGGACTCGATGTCTGATGAGCTCCAATGCCAACATGAAGATATCGGGACTGCTCACCAAATGTTGGCTCACCTGCAAGAGATGTTTGGTGAACAGAGTCGTGCAGCCAAGTATCAAGTCATGAAATGACTTTTTAAGGCTAAGATGCATGATGAACAGTCAGTCCAAGATCACTGTCTGATGATGATCAAGGACATAGAAGAGCTTGAGAAGCTCGATGTGAAGTTAGACTTGGATCTGCAGAATGATATTATTCTGCAATCCCTGACTGATGCATATGGAAAATTCATCATGAATTACCACATGCATAAAGTTCAAAATTTCTTGGCTAAATTAATGAACATGCTAGTCACCGCTGAGCTTTCTATGAAAGGTTCTAAAGGCTCAGTTCGTGCTATGGAATGGACTTCTTCCAAAAGAAAGTCTTATGAAAAGAAAAAGAAGTCTATGAAAAAGCAGAAGATGGAAGGAGGAAAGAAGAAGAAGGCAGAGCCGAAGAAGAAGGCTGATGTCAAAAGACAACAAGCGAACAAGTTAGAGTTTAGGTCTTTCAGAGCTCGATTCATAGGATATCCTAAAGAGTCATTAGGATACTATTTCTACATTCCAGAAGATCACAATGTGATTGTGAGTCGACATGCCATCTTTCTTGAAAAATAGTTTATTCAAGATAGCGGCATTGGAAAGCAGATTGAGCTTGATGAGAAAGTCTCATAAGTACAATGAGCTAAGGACCAATTGGAACCAAATTAGGTTGAGCCAATAAGAACACTACCTCCTCCACCTCGTAGATCGAAAAGAGTTTTCTGTCCCCCTGAAAGATACTTAGGTATTATTTTAGAGGACATAGAGAAAATGTTCCTCGTAGGTAATGGTGCTCATGGTGATGATCTCAAAACCTACAACGAGGCAATATCAGATATCGACTCTGAGAAATGGCCAGAGGTAATGCAGTCAGAAATTGACTCGATGCACTCAAACCAAGTCTGGACCTTGGTAGATCCACCAGAAGGTATAGTACCTATTGGGTGTAAATGGATCTTCAAGAGAAAGATTGGTGCAAATGGGAATGTGGAGACATTCAAGGCTAGACTAGTGGCAAAAGGCTATAGTCAATGCGAAGGCATTGACTATCAGGATACCTTTTTTTCTAGTGGCTATGCTAAAATCCATCCGCACATTGCTTGCCATTGCAGCCTATTTCGATTATGAAATATGGCAAATGGATGTGAAAACGATGTTCTTAAATGGATATCTTGAGGAAGATATCTATATGGAACAGCCGCTAGGTTTCACATCCAGTGATACTGATCACAAGGTTTGCAAGCTGCAAAGGTCCATATATGGACTTAAGCAAGCATCTCGGAGCTAGAACACTCATTTCAATGATGTAATCAAAATATTTGATTTCATCAAAAATAAAGAGGAACCATGTGTCTTCAAAAAGATCAGTGGAAGCGTTGTTGTCTTCCTCGTATTATATGTGGATGACATCCTTCTTATTGGAAATGATATTCCCATGATGACGACAGTCAAAATATGGTTGTCCAAAGAATTCTCCATGAAAGACCTAGGTGAAACATCCTTTATTCTAGAAATTAAGGTCTATAGGGATAGACCAAATAGGATGCTAGGACTTTCACAGAAAATGTACATAGAGAAAGTACTAAAGAGGTTTAGTATGGAAAACTCTAAGAGAAAATTAATACCCTTCAGACATGGTATTCATCTTTCCAAGAAGATGTGCCCTAGCACACCTGAGGAAATAGAACGCATGAGCAAGATCTCTTATGCTTCTGCAATAGGGAGCCTCATGTATGCCATGCTATGTACATGACCTGATATAGCCCATGCTGTGAGTGTCACAAGCAGATATCAGTCAAATCCAAATGAAGAACACTGGACTTCTGTGAAATGTATCCTTAAGTACTTGAGAAGAACTAAGGATATGATGTTGGTCTTTGGTAATGGAGAACTCCAATGTCCAGGGATACATAGACTCGGATTTCATGTCCGATGTAGATGATCGAAAGTCGACATCTGGAAGTTTGTTTTTGTGCAATGGTGGTATTGTCAGCTGGAAGAGTTTCAAGCAAACTGTGATAGCAGATTCCACCATGGAAGCAGAATATATCGCTGCATCAGAGGCTGCGAAGGAAGCATTCTGGTATAAGAAGTTTGCTGCAAAAATCGGAGTAATGCCATCAGATGCCATTCCTCTGTACTGCGACAACAATGGCACCATAGCCCTTGCTAAGGAGCCAAGGTCTCATCAGAAATCCAAGCACATTGAGCGGCGATACCACCTCATCCATGATTACCTCGAGAAGGGTTACGTCGAGGTCAAGAGAGTCAACTTCGCAGATAATGCGGCAGACCCACTTACAAAGCCGTTGGGATAATAAAAATTCGAAGCCCACCTTGAGAAGATGGGACTTAGACTTGTAGCCAATTGGCTTTAGGATAAGTGGAAGATTGTTAGATATATGTGCCCTAGAAGCCAGAATTGGCTGACACTTGTAATACACTTCTAGGGGCAAAATTATAATTTTGACTATAATCAATAAAATGGGTTATTTTCTATCACATATGTGTATTTAGTATCTGTGATATATCCTTTGAGTTAATGGTAATGATAATTCATATTTTCAAGAGTTGAAAATTTAAGACATGAATAATCATTATTAACTCATAAAATGCTCCCGACCATAGGATCATCACGAGGATGGTGATTGATCCGGAAGGTTGGTGTACAATCGCTTCTCTTTAGTAGATGAGTCTTGAGTCTACGGTGTGGAGACACCTGGAGCGAGAGTATAGGTACTCGTTAGAGAAAGAGGGCACTGAGCGTGACCACCTCGAGTAGTCATTAGGAAGTCTACCTTCTCGTCAATGACTGACTCGATGCTGCAGTGGTGTGTCTGGTTCTTTGACCTGAGGTGCATCGGTAGTTCACCTTGAGGGTGTTATAGTTTGACTACACCATAACTCGGTCTCCTAGCCATATGGAACCCTGAGGTGTATGTTGGCTATAGCATGTTCATTGTAGGAACTGGATTGCATCAAGATGGAATCTATCTACCTCGGTGGTAGAGGAGCAGCCCTATGATGATCATGAGAATCAAGTCCAGAAGCCCATGGCCATGGTAGAGTGAAATAATAGAAAGAGTTTCTATTTAGGTTTTCACATCGAACTTGAATCGAATGATTACATCATATGACAGAAACTAGGGTTTGATGAGTTCACCTTAACCCTAATCTGATCGGGGCTCAAGATAGAAGAACTTAATCACACAGGTAGCTGCACCAAGAGGTTTGCATTCAGCTCTAATGGGTTGCCACCATATACTGCTAGGTGTCACTGGTGGATTTTGGGAGCAATTAGAATGATTTAGATGATCGATCATTTTAGCTGTTCGAATCAGAAGAGTTTTGATCCATCGAAAGGAGTTTCGATGATGTCGATGATAGAGATCATGACATATCCCATTACCATATAGAACTGAACCTAACTGGATCACACAAACAAGAGTTTGAATCTGGTGATCATCAATTGAACTAATCTAGTTCAATTGATCTGAATGAGATTCAATTAGGTTCAAAAAAATCGTGCCAGCACTCGATTGAACCTAATATTCTTCTTTTGCTATCATAAATAGTTGTCCTGACTGAGCCAAAGGAGTTTGTGCTCAATCAGAGGCCTTCACCTGGTCTGATTGGAGCCTGTCCAGGTGAAAAAAGGGTTGTCTTATTTTGTAAGACAATACCTGCCATTTTTTGATCACTTACCATTTCTTGTCCTTTGACTTTGGTCAAAAGTTGACCTTTGACTGGTCAAATGTTGACCATTGACACTTTGACTTCTGTCCACATGTCACGCACCTATTAGAGAGCTGGTGGGGGCTTGTCCTCCTGTTAGAACTTAGCAAGGTGGAGGGCGCATGCTAAGGGCGCACGCCACCCTTGGCGTGGGCCCAAGTAGGAGACGCCCAAGAGTCCCTGTTGGACAGAAACTCCATCTCCTTTTTGGATTCTAATTAGACTTCTCCTAAGAACCAAGTTTGACTGATCTTAGATGCCATCTAAGGAGGAATCCAAGGGACTCTATTTCCATCAATCAGATTTAGATCTGATTTCACAAAGGGTTGTGATTGGTTGGGAAGAAGAGGAGTTGGATCACGCTTAGTCTATAAATAAGACCCTATGCCCAACTCAAAGAGCAACACAATTCTCCATGCCCCAAGGCTTCCTCCCTCCTCCTCCTCCATGCCAAGTCCATCTTCTCCCTCTCCTCTCCATGCCCAAAGGTGTTTGGGATCCAAGTTGGTGCAATCCAGACGAGAGAAAGGCGACAAAAAGCTAGAAGGCTGCGTTGCTGCAAAGGATAACTGCTGATCTTCGAATGATGTTTTGAAGATCCTCCAGATCAGATCTAGATCTAATTTTTGGAGACATGATAGAGAAGAAGAAGATCTCCAGATCCAGTCTGAGTGGATATCGGTAGAGGCCAGGCACTTACGTGGCAAGATCCAGAACCTTCCGCTGCTTACAGGATCATCAATGGGTAATAGGATTACCCTACATCAAGGTAAATTAAATTTGATTTAATTTATTTAGATTTTATTTTTATTATTAGAATAATAAGAATTAGATCTGAAACATCCCAGATCTGATTAGGATCAAAGAAAAAAAATTTTGAAATATATCTCTCAATCCGATCAGATCTGATCGAACTTGATCTGAAAAATCAAGATTTTCCTTCAGTACATCCATGTCTCCCATGCTCTCATCCTCTGGATCTAGAACCGACCCATATATAAATTAGCCATCTTAAGACCTCTCAAATCAAGCCTTAAGACCCTTAGGATCATCCCAGATCCTAGCCTAAATAGACCCTCGCGTAACTCTGCCCGCGCACTGAGCTGCCTAAGTTCCACTGGGTCGGCTCAGTTTGCACTGAGCTGGCTCAGTCTCAGCACTGAGCTGGCTAAGTTCCACTGGGTCGGCTCAGTCCAAAATTGAGCTAGCCTAGTCCTATACCATGCCAGCAGTTTTGAATATGCAACTCTCTATTTTTCCTATGCACTGAGACCTAGCCGACCTAGTTTTGGACTGAGTCGGCTAACCTATAGAAAATCTTCTTTCTACAGTCTTGATTTTCTAGCTTTGGTTCCTTACTTTTCGTTGTATCCTAGGTCTCTAAAGCACCAACCAAGCCCTTAGAATCCTCAGAGCCAACCCTTTGACTCCTCCCATGGCCTTCCAAGGCTTGGGAGCACCATAAATCCTCACAATCTCCATCTTGGTGCTCCCAAGCCTTGGCAAACCTCTCGACAATGACCTCCTGCATGATCACACTATTCCTGCGCACTCGACAGCACCTATGCAAACATCACCTCCGCCAATCCTCTTCAGCTATTATGCACCCTTGAGGCCTTTGGGATGACCGCCTCCACCGCTGAAGATCTGTGCTTGCTTCTTGACACCATCCTAAAATTGTAGGATCCCTTCTGCTTAGCAGCTGCATCACTTTCTCTGGACTTTCCTGGAGAATCTATAGCATTTCTGCACTAGCACATGCTGTACCACTTAACATGATCTTCTCAGAGCTATGCCTGTCCACCTGCACGCGTCACTCCATCTAGAACTATGCATCACCGACGCTCTGAACTCATGTCAATTTTTTTCTCTAATTATGAAGTCACCTCTCTGGAGCTCCACCTATATTCGAAGTCCACCTAATATCATAGAAGCCGACTCTATCACTGAGTCCCTCGAGGCCAACCACTCAACGTTGCACTATTGAGCCTGCCGCTGTATCTTGAACACCATCGCTGTCCCTTGGAATCCTCCTCACTCTATGGCCCTCTTCGAAGCCATCTCGGATACCTCTACAACCCACGGGCACCTCCAAAACCCAAGAGCTCATCCAACTCTTCTGAATCCAGCAACTGAATCCTAAGAAATTCTACCCTAGTCCTTCTTTTCTACCCCTACACCAGCCATCGCTTCAGTTGCATCCGAAGAACTATCCTCCACCTAAACTGTGACTCTCCCTAGTACCCCTGTAGAAGAAACCTAATCCATGATACTTCCAACTACTAGAGACCTCCCGACACATCCTGAGACCCCCTAGCTCTCCCTGAGACCTGCACCTGATCTTTCTGAGATACCACTGATACTCTCTGCTGAGATACACTCCTCGACTGAAATACCACCGAGCCTCTCTCAGCTCCTATGCCTCTAGGATAGCACTCCTGCAGCACTCCAATGCTCCCAGACTCGTCTCTACACTGCTCTATAGTTGCCCAACCCTAACCTGCTAGACCTTCATGGATCATCCATCTCCATCATTCCCGAGGCTTCGTAAATTCATGCTCTAATCGAACCACTGAATACATCCCCAACTACTTTTCTGCCTTTTAGACATCGAAGGACGTATAGTCACTTCTTCAGCCTTCCTTCAACCATTACCTCTTGAAAAACCTCTCTTCAACAGTCCTATACTGCCTATCTTTCTAGAGTTGATGCTTTCTGCTGAGATACCTCCCTCAGCTACTGCATCGCCAAGTCTCTCTCAACCCTGCATCTATAGGGAAGCGCTACTGCAGCACTCCAACGCTTCCTGCAAGTCACATAACCATCATACACCTTGGCCTTTCCACCAAGATCAATCAGCAAATCATGCACCAAATCCTTCCACCCCAAAAAAAAATTCCTTCTCGTTAAATCTCTCAACCTCCACCTTCAACTCACTGCTCCTGATTGGCCAAACCATAATAATAACAAGATAGATTTGAGACATACCGTAGAATCCTTGTACAGATTTTTGATTTTACCTTGTACGACTTCTTCTTCTCTTCCATACACCATCAGGCTCTAAAATCTGGCTCCTTCCATGCACCATCAGGCTCTAAAACCTGGCTCTGATACCATATTATCGTCCATAATATTTTAGGCATCATCTAGCTCTGATATCAAATTGTAGACCCATGATATCGCTCAAACGTCAATCATCCTTGACATCACAAGCACTGATATCATGTTGCGAAAGCTCCTGATCTTTAGCATGGATTTGAAGGAACCTGTGATGTTCTCTATGGGTAGCAAACCATCGATCCAACACCTACATCTATGCTGGGGCACCTCCCTCCTTGGGCTTGAGGGAGGCGCCCCCTCTCTCTAGGGCTTCTTCAAGAACTCTAGGGTGGCAACTCTAGAGAGAAGAGAAGAAGAGAGTTGAGGAAGAAAATGTCTATATTGATTTCAACCCTTTAAACCCTAATACAACCTATGTATTTATACATAGCCATTAGGCCCAACCAAAAACTCCTTGATTAATCCAATACATGAAAAGCACTCACCGAGCCTATGTACATCCATGTCTCCCATGCTCTCATCCTCTAGATGTAGACTCGACCCATACATGAATTAGCCATCTTAAGACCTCTCAAATCAGGCCTTAAGACCCCTAGGATCATCCCATATCCTAGCACAAAATAGACCCTCACGTAACTCTATCCGTGCACTGAGCCAGCTAAGTTCCACTAGGTCGGCTTAGTCCAAAACTGAGCTGGCCCAGTCCTATGCCGTATCAGCAGTCTTGAACGTGCAGCTCTCTATTTTGCCTGTGCACTGAGACTTAGCCGATCCAATTTTGGACTGAGCCGACTAACCTACAAAAAATCTTCTTTCTACAATTTTGATTCTCCAACTTTGGTTCCTTGCTTCACCTTGTATCTCAGATCTCCGAAGCACCAACCAAGCTCCTAAAATCCTCGGAGCCAACCCCCTGACTCCTCCCATGGCCTTCCAAGGCTAGGAAGCACCATAAATCCTCACAAGATCCAGATCTAATTTTTGAAGATCAGATTCCGCAGGAGAAGACATCCAGAACCAGCTTGAGTGGACTATGGTAGAGGTCGGGCATATGCACAGCTAGATCCAGAACCTCGGGTGCTGACAGATCATCGATAGGGTAATTGATTTACTCGATCTAAGGTAATAAGCATTGTTACTCTCCATGATAAGAATGCGATGTTGTTGTTAAGACACCATGTTTATCAGTTTAATCCAACTTCTTAAAATAATTAAAAATACATAGATAGCAGTGAGTCAGGTCGAATCTACAAGAAAGGTAGTGTTTTAGTTTTGAAAACTTTGATTTTTTAAAAGAACAAGAAAAGAAAAGAGTTTTGAAATCAAAAGTAAAGTCAGAAAATAAAAAGTAAAAATTAAAAGATGCACAAATTTAAACTTGGTACTAAGATCTACTAGTTAGATCTTAACATCTACTTATAATAAAATAAAAAATAATAATTAAAGTAGAGAAATTAAATTATAATAAAAATAAAGAGCATGAAACTAAAAAGTATAAAAATAAATATTATATTAATTAAAATTTTAGGATTTAAATATATGAAATTTAAAAATAAAATAAAATAAAATAAAATAGTCTGATCTCTGATCTTGGATCGACATTGATGGAAAGATAGTGTAGAAGCCCAGCTTTTTCTCTCGGCACCAGTTGCCTCGAAGTAGCCTCTAATCCAAAGCCTGGCTCTATCCTATACCAAAACTTCACCTTGGTCGAAGATAATGAACTCTGGAGGCCTGGAATCTTATTTATAGAGCTAGGAGGAGTTGAGAATTTTCTTCTAGGCAATGTGGGACAAAGAGCCTTTTTAATCATCAAAATAGGATGAAATCCGAGTAAAATTTGGATTAAAATAGCTTTAAGATGAATCCGATGAAGTCTGGTGAAATCTAGCCATTCAATAGAAATCCAACGGATCAAAAATCATCAAAATCAAATATGTATCGACCTAAATTAGGTTAGATTAAATTCTAGCCATTATCGCATGTTGATGGAGAAAATCTGATCGTTGATCGCACGTTAGGAGTTCTGATCACCATTGGGAGCATTCTGGACCATTGGATCTGAGTCAGATGTGAGTGCTGCCATCCGATGGGGATCCATGTGAAGTCTAAAGCTGAATCAAAGTAGAAAATTTTCTCCACCGTTCGATCTTGATCGCAATCAATTGGACCCATCCGATCGCACATTTACTATTCCCATAGACCACATGAACCGGCTGCACCACACACCGCAATGAATCAGCACCTTCTATCATTGAGTGAAAAGTCTAAAATATCCTGTGAGCCATGATAGATTTTCTATAAACCCTTTAAGGATCTAGGTCCATCACGTGTCGTTCTGTGGTCTGTTGGTTTCTACTAAGCTGGCGGTCCATGCCTGGAATGTAGACCGACTGACGACATCTACGGCTAAGTCGGCTAGCATGGCTTGCTTGGTGTGCTGGCTTTGTTAGCTTGGCTTGGTGCGTTTGGATGCGTCGACTGATATGGCACGGTAGCTTGTGCTGGCTGAGCCATATGTTATTTGTATTTAATTTTTATTTATTTTATTTCTTTAGAAATTCATATCTTCTCCATTTTAGCTTCATTTTGCTTGAAACTTATTTCATTGTAATTAAAAAAATAAGCTCTTTCCATTGATAATAAAATTTATTTTTTTTATTTTTATTATTTTTTAATTATTTTTTTAATAAATAAAAATATGAATTTCTTAAAAATATGTATCAATTAATTATTAATTCTTAAAAATTAATATAAATTAATTGATAAATTAATAATTTTATTGGTGAATTTATGGTACTTATCACATCCTCCAACTTAAGCTTTGCTCGTCCTCGAGTAAAGAAAGAATTTAGTTTTAAATACCTTTTAACTTTAGAGTTTCGAATTTTACCTAAGCAATTTTCAAAATGGCCATTGATATTCAGTAGAGCTTAAATGAGAGATATATCATTGGGGATATTAATACTTATCAATAAAAAAAATTAAGTAAAAAATATTAAATTTTTTTCAGAACTTTTTTTCTAAATTATTCCCATCTTTATCTCTGATTTGTCTAAACTTTCATATAGGCAAGTGTATTGCTACTTTCATCCTTCATTTATTAATTTTTATTTTCACATTGCCCACTTTTTTGATGCGAATATCATTGCTTACTTAGGCAACGGGATCCGGTTACTCGGTGGGAAAAACTTTTTAATTTTTTTTTTTTTTTTTTAACGTTGTACCACTATTGAGTGTCTTAACTCCTTTAAGCTTTCTATTTGATCCATGTAGCGAGTCTTGGGCCAATGACTCCCAAACCAGTTGGCTTTAGGGCACTAGGTATAGAATACCCCTCGGGACTTACTAGCTCGAATCAAATAGGCTACGAGTTAAGACTAGCTTTACAACGAGCTTCTTTGCCCTTTCCACCTTTTGACGCGAAACTCAATGCTTGCTTAGGCAAAGAGGCCCGGTTACTCAGTGAGAAGTACTTGGAAAACTATTTTATTTTAAAATAAATTTTTATATGAAGAAATGTATAGTTACCCTACACAAGCCTATAAAAAGTAGACTTTTCTTTGATGCTAGTAGAAAATAATTAGAAATGCTCCAAAGAAAAAACTTTTTATATTCTAGACTTAACTCTTTATTGAATTTTCTTAATACTTGATTCCTCAATATCTCACAGATTCTCTAATTCTGTGCATCAATTTTATTTTAAAAATGCTTAGTTTAATTCGATTCTTAAGCATAATCAAGTATCTAAATACTAAATACTAACTTTTTTGAGGACTTAAAATTTTAAAATTTTTATTTTTCTTCCCCCCAACTTAATCGACATTGTCCTCAATGGAGAAAAAAAAATAAAGGATGTAATAAAGAATCATGGAAAGAATATACATCTAACTCAGTATATTTTTGGTCCAGCACATGCCTTTTAAAAATTTGAGCTCTCCCTCCAACTTATTCAAATTATCCTGAAAAGAAAATAAACTAAAAAGATAAATTAGATGAAAAAAACTAAATATTGGGTTGCCTCCCAACAAGCGCTAAGTTTACCGTCTTCAGCCAGACACAATGCAGCTCACTATCCTGTGTCGAATATTGGATTGACAAATTCCAATGGATTTTGGATTGCCAATCTCAGAAAGTTGATTTATAATTTCCCATTATTGATATATTCATTGTTAATTTAAGGAAATATAATTTATGATTCCATTCTCAGACCCATGTTTATTAAGAATTTCTCCTATTTGTTCTTCTAAAATGCTCATGAATGGAGTTTTTGTATTAGGAGTTAAGTTTGATTCAATGGGTGCTGGAATGGTGACTAAAGGCGAGTTTTAATTCTGGAAGGTAAATTAATGTGATCCTTGCTTAAACAACTCCATTGACATTTCATTACATGCCTTCTTGATTTTTATAAGAAGAACCGACTTCTAGGGTTGAAGGAAAATAGGACATTAGGTTTATAAGTCTCGGGATAAATCATCTATTCTCTTTTTTCCTATTTCTATCTCATTTAAACTGGAACTAGCATCAGTACTAATTTCTGGCTTGGGTTCTTCTATGTGGTTAGTCTCAGTACTAACCATTTCTCTAAATTTTTCATTTTGGCTAGCATCAGTACTAGCCTCTCTCACCTGATCTTGGTATGGGTCCATAAGAATCCTATAGCTTTTAAGTTCAGGAATTACTTTGGTATTCTCAAATTGGGGATTCTTAAGTGAAACATTAAATTGATAATTTAATCCAGGTGGTTGGTGGATCATTAGGTGGGTTGTTTGAAATTGGTAGGTTCGGTAGTTGATCTAGTTCTCTCCTCATGTTAGACTCAACTAATTATCCTATTTGAGCTTCTAGTCTCTGGCGATAGATTCTTGTTGAGTCAAAATGATTGTTATTGATTCAGAATTAATTATTGAAGTTGGTTAAATCTATCATCAGCTAGATTGGTCTGTTGAGGAGGTGGGTATGAAGGCTGATTATTATATGATGGCTGGGTAAACTGACTAGACTGACCATTATTATGGGCATAGTTTTGATATTGGGTCCTATTTTGATGGTTTTGGATAGTAAATTTGGGTCTGAGCCTGAGTCTGTTGGGATGTCCAAGAAAAATTAAAGTAGTTACTCCAATCTGAATTATATGAATTTGAAAATGGGATCATTAATCAATTTGGAGTATCCTTGAGTAGCTTGAACTTGTTCTTGGATAAAATATGGAAAACTGTGCAGCAACTGAACATTCATTCACATGATGGGTTGGGCTAGCACAGATTGAATAAATCTTCTGATAATTAGAAGATGATGTGAATTATATAGGAGATTGTTGACCTAGGATTAGGAGTTGATCTAATTTCTGGGCAAGAAGGTCAACTTTATCTAATTTTTGGACTATTAGATTCAAATCAGCCATTTGATTATCAGGTTTAATATCGATCAATAATTCAATTAAGTTCAACTAAATCAGAAAAAATAATTTCCTACCATGCATGTATTAGTATAACCCTAATGTATGGTTCAAAATTTTTTAGATTTTTTTTAGAATTATATATATATATTATTATTTTTTTAAAAATAATTTTTTTAAATTATTTTAATTATTTTTATTATTATTTTTAATTTAATTTAATTATTATTTTTAATATTTTTTGGTTAGTTTAATTTAATTTTTATTTTATTTTATTTTATTTTTGAAGAGGAAAAAGAAAGAAATAAAAATTCTAAAGAAGAGATCCTAAAGAGTCCTAGAGCTAAGAAGAAGAGAGAAGAATTAGGTTTTAATTAGTTTAATGTTGGTTAGCAATCAAGTTGGTCAATCAATCCTGACTAAGGGTTATCCTAAATCTGGACACTCTTAACTGCCAAGGTCACCTTCAAGCCCTCCAAGTGTAGGATTAGCCAATCAACTAGCCAGGTAAGTGTAAGGTCGGTGGGAGTCCCCCCGTTGCTTGCCTTAGACACCAATTGTGCTTGGCCAGGTAAGCGAACGGAACCAATTAGAAACCACCTTCCTTCGGGCCCAGTCGTCCCTGAACCACTTTCCTAGACACCAGTCAAATTGACTTATCCTAACCCGGTTCAACTCTTAGGATTCCTTGTCCTATTGAGCTCGAGTTCCTAGGGTTGATGTCTAATTGATTTTAAAATTAAAGGCTTAGGTCAATGCAGGATGCTGGTTGGTTGTTTGTGGGCTAAGGAAGGGTGATCAAATCCCCACCTTATCTTGTTTAATTGGGTTGTGCCCTTAATTTGATTTAAATATGAATATGCAAAAAAAATTCAATCAAAAATTTCTATGCAATTTAAAACTAGATGCATGCAACTAATTGAATTAAACTGAAGAGGCTTACCTTGCCTCCAGCAATCACCAAAAAAAAAATAAAAATAAAAATAAAAACTAATATGATGCATGCTCTAAGCAGTTAGGATTTCTAATCTTATCATGAGATTTTTAATTAGTTTTAAATGGATATTTTTTTAAATTTAATTTAAAAATAAAATAAATAAAAAAATAAAAAGAAAAAAAGACTAGGGTTAGGATTGATCTCACCAAATAGGATTAGAAGCTTCCTTCTTGTCCTAATCTTTTTGTTTTCTTTGTTTCTTTTTTTTTCTGCAGAATAAAGAAGAAAAGTTAGTAAGCAATATTTACAAGAAAATAAAAATTTTATTTATAATTTATTTATAGAAAAATCAAGGAGATAAAAAATTTAATGTCCGTGCTTTTTTCGGCAATGATGCCAAAAACTTGATAAGAACGCGATGTTGTCATTAAGATACCATATTTATTAGTTTAATCTGACTTCTTAAAATAATTAAAAATACGTAGATAACAGTGAGTCCGGTCGAATTCATAGGAAAGATAGTATTTTAGTTTTGAAATATTTAATTTTTTAAAAGAAAAAAATAGAAAAGAGTTTTAAAATCAAAAGTAAAGTCGAAAAATAAAAAGTAAAAATTAAAAGATGCAAAAATTTAAACTTGGTACTAAGATCTACTAGTTAGATCTTAGCATCTACTTACAATAAAATAAAAAGCAATAATTAAAGTGTAGAAATTAAATTGCAATAAAAATAAAGAGCATGAAATTAAAGAGCATAAAAATAGATATTACATTAATTAAAATTTTAGGATTTAAATACATGAAATTTAAAAAGAAAAGAATATAAAATAAAATAGCTTGATCTCTGATCTTAGATCGACATTGGTGGAAAGATGGTGTAGAAGTCTAGCTTTTTCTTTCGGCATCAATTGCCTCGAAGCAGCCTCTAATCCAAAGCCTAGCTCTATCCTATACCAAAGCTTCACCTTGACTGAACACAATGAACTCTGGAGGCCTAGGGTCTTATTTATAGAGCTAGGAGGAGTTGAGGATTTTCTTCTAGGTAATGTCGGACAAAGAACCTTTTTAATCATCAAAATAAGAAGAAATCTGAGTAAAATTTAGATTAAAATAGCTTTAAAACAAATCTGGTGAAGTTTGGTGAAATCTAATCATTCAATAGGAATCCAATGGATCAAAAATCATCAAAATTGGATGTGTATCGACCTAGATTAGGTCGAATTAAATTCTGATCGTTGATCGCATGTTGATGGAGAAAATCTGGCCACTGATTACGCGTTGGGAGTCCTAATCACCACCGAAAGTATTTTGGACCATTGGATCTGAGTTAGATGTGAGCACTGCCATCTGATGGTGATCCGCATGAAGTATGAAGTTGAATCAAAGTAGAAAATTTCCTCCACCATCCGATCTTGACCGCAATCAATCGGATCCATCTGATCGTGCCTTTACTGTTCCCATAGACCACATAACCAACTACACTGCACACCACAACGAATCAGCACCTCCTGTTGTTGAGTGAAAAGTCCAAAATCTCCTATGAGCCATGATAGATTTTTTGTAAATTCTTTAAGAGTCTAGGTCCATCATGTGTCGCTCCGTGATTCATCAGTTTCTGCTGAGCTGGTGGTCCACACTTGAAATGTGGACCGACTGACGGCTTCCATGGCTGAGTCGGCTAGCGTGGCTTACTTGGTGCACTGGCTTTGTCGGCTTACCTTGATGCATTTGGATACGTCGGCTGATATGGCGCACCAGCTTAAGCCGACTGAGCCATATGTTATTTTTTTATTTAATTTTTATTTATTTTATTTTTTAGAAATTCATATCTTCTTCGTTTTAGCTTTATTTTGCTCGAAACTTATTTCGTTATGATCAAAAAAATAATCTCTTTCTATTGATAATAAAATTTATTTTTTTTATTTTTTTTATTTTTTTAATTATTTTTTTAATAAATAAAAATATGAATTTTTCAAAAATATGTATCAATTAATTATTAATTTTTAAAAATTAATATAAATTAATTGATAAATTAATACTTTTATTGATAAATTTATGATACTTATCACTCCATATTTAATTTTAATTTTTATTTTTAATATCAAATTATTAGAATTAGATCCAAAAACTCTTAGATCTAATCAGAATTTGTATAAAAAATTTAAAAATTTTCTCTATAGATCTGATAAGATCAGATCAATCCTATGGTGAAAAACTAGGTTTCTCCTATAGACTTGAGTTTGACCCTTATGACCAAAAAAATTTTGGGTGGTTCCTCCATCCTGGATTATACGTTGATGCATAAGGGTCATATATTAGCCTCTGGTATGTTACAATAACTTATGCAAACTCATTTTCAGTTGGGCTCTTTAGTAAGAGGCACTCCTCTAAGACATGATCAGATGCACTGTATCCATTTTACATGGGTACAGATACTTGGTTTGCTTGGGATTATCCTTGAAGCTCTAGTGCATCAATTCTTCAGGTCAAGGTCATAATTCTAGCCTCTGTAGCTAGGGATGTTGGAACTTGGTGTATACCATATCTTATTGGCTTGGGTTCCCTATTTGCCTCCCATTGTAGATTTATTTTTTACTAAGTCCTCTAAAACTTATCAAGCCTCATTAGATTCCTTATTCATAAACTGGCCCTGGCACATTGACTCTAGCAAAGTTCTGGAACTTAGGTCTAGACTTTCAAAAATAACTTGGCACAACCTCTAAGTCTCTATCCCATGGTGTGAGCACTAACTCAAGAGGTTCTTAAATCGGTCTAAATATTTTCAGAAAGAGTCTCTTCCTAATTGATTAATTTTATTTATCAACTTGGTTATTTTGTGATGTGGAAAGAATTTTCTTAAGAACACTTTTATAAAGCCATCACATGTTGTGACCAATTGGTTGGGTAGACTATATAGCCATCTCTTTGCACTATCCTGAAGGACAAAATTTATCAGCCTAAGTTTAACAGCATCCTCAGTGAGCTGTTGAAATTGCATCATCGTGCATACTTCCTCAAATTCCTTGGTTTCAGGAACTTGGGAAGCATGTTTATGATATGGAGTTTAATTTTAAAATTTGCATTAGTCTATGGAAGTCAGATACATGAGGGTTGGACTAACCCAATTAGATTATACAAGTCCTTTAGGACTTGTGATTGATCAATTTCACTCATGGTATCCTTAGGGTCTACTGGACTCAAAGTAGGATTTAACTCAGTTCTAACCAATCATCCAGATTCTCTCTTCCATGAAGAGAGTTGAGAAGTTTCAGCTATTTTTGTTTATTTGTGAGAAGAAGAGAAAAGAAAGAAGAAAGAGTTCTAAAGATGAGAACCTAGAGAGTCCTAAATCTAAGAAATAGATAAGAGAAATTTTATTAGATTTTAATGCTTGTAAGTTAGTAATCAAGTTATGCAATCAACCCTAGTTAAAGGTTATCCTAGATCTAGACAGCTTCTAATTGCCAAGGTTACCTTCAAGCCCTTCAAGTAAAAGATCAGCCACTCAACTGGCTAGATAAGTGTAAGATTGATCGGGGCCCCCCATTGCTTTTCTTGGACACCAATTAAATTGGTCGGATAAGCTAACATAATCAATTAAATAACTACTTTCCTTCGGGACATGATTCCTAAACTACTTGCCTTAGACACCAATCAAACTGACTAACCCTTATCCAATCCAACTCTTAAGATTTTTTGTTCTAGTGAGCTGAGTTCTTAGGACTGATGTTTAATTTATTTTAAGAATCAGGGTTAGATTATGTAGATGCAAGAAAGTGATTTATGGGTTAAGAAAGGATGATCAAATACTCACCTTATCTTAGTTAATGGGTTGTGCCCTTAAAGTATTTTATAGATATACAATACAAACAAAACAAGATGTCCAATCATAAGTAAAATTTTTTTCAAATTTAATTTATTATTCAATATTAGTTAAGTATTATGATGTGTTAGTGTCCTTTTTTTTTGAATTTATATTTAGAGAAATAGAGAAAAGAAGGTGTTGGTGCAAAAAATGGCTGCTAATGCTGGAGTTTGCTGGAGCTGGAGGAGACAGCCACTGCTAGGACCCATAAGATGAAGTCCAGATCGAAGATGAGTGGCTCCGACAGGACTCTCCAATAGTCAAGTCAGTTTTCTAACCAACAAGAATGGAGTTCATAGAAATTTAGAGTAGAGAAGAGAGCTTAGTGCTTAGAGATGAAAACGTATCTAGAGGATCCCTTTTATAGGTAGAGCTCATAATAGAATGATAGTGACGGCCATAACAGAATGTCAGTAGACCGTTCGAACCATGCGGAGTTTGTTACGGAGAGTGGTTGTTATTTGTCGCAACTTGTAGGTAGTTGGATTTAACTTGATAGAGTTTGGATAAGAAGTTGGAGCTCTGTGCTTGCTAGTAGATTATTCATATTGGGGATGGAGAACTCGAAATCAGACTGGCTGAACTTGAAGGTCGATTTCCAAGTAGTTAATGATGGACTCACGATAGGATTTTGTCGGGGCTACCTTTGGCAGCTCTTAAAAGCTTGACCACCTTCAAGGTCGGCCAATAGCAGACGTAAACATTCAGATCAAAAGCGAGGAAACAATAGGCTCTTTGGTCAGGACTGCAGCTTGATTTCTACTTTTGGAAGTTCGACCATCTCTTCTTGATCAATTTGGACCTATGTTGGTGTTGAAGTCCTCTAACTAACTAGAGTGCATTTGGTCAAGGTCCTTATGCTGATTCAAATTTGTCCGGTCGAGGTATATAAGAGGTAGTCGATAGCATCGACCATCCATAGAGAAGGAATTTGATCAGATAAGAGTTCAGGAACTGTTGAGGTCGGGTGGTGTAGGAGTCCCACTCAGGGCGACTACTGTTTAATACAAACTGCAGGTTGAAACTGAGAAATTTGGCCATCCTCAAGGTCGTCCAATGATTGAATTGGGGTGGTATTGTTCAAGCTCGTCTGGTCGAACTTCATTATCCAACCTTGGCTGGGTCTGCAATTATAAAATTGCCTGGGAGTTCAAGACCTATCACCACAATTTCAAGCTATGCCTCATCAAGGTTGGACATCGAGTAGGACTTCAACGGAAGCTATTTTATCTCCAATACTTGTCCCCCTACTCCTAAATCCGAAGTATGGATGAAGGGAGTATAAAACCCATGACTGCTGAAGTTTCCTTCTAGCTTTTCACTCTCGAGAGATGAAATGATTTTGGCTTTTTCCCAATCGGTGCTGAAGTTTTCTGAACCTCCTGTGATTCAAAAAGATCGGAGTTTGAAATTCCCTCCAGGGCAAGGCTCAAGGTATGACTCCATTAACTCCCTATCAATTCATTAGTCATTGCCATGATGAGTGGGACACGTGGCGAGCAGGGATGGGGTAGAAAGAATCTGCAATCATAACCTTCTCTGATATTTTAACGTTCCTTCTCCACCCAACTTTCTATTCTTGTCTGGGTCCTTCTCCTTCCTCTGCTCTTCATCTCCTCCAGGCCTTCCGTTCGCTTTCCATCATGATTCCTCCATCCATCGGCATCTCTCTTATCCGATTTCCTCCCTTTTGGCCATTACCCCAAGATCTTCGATCAACCTAGATTAGTTTCTTGACCTCCCCTTCCTATTTCTTCGCTTGTCTTCTACTTTGCAATCTTTTGGTTTCCCTTGAAGAGTTTGGCACCCTTCTTGGATTTTTTAAAAATGTCAACAACCCTTTTCTTTTGATTTTTTGGGGATTTTTTGAGTTTAATTTGATCTATTGTCTTCCTTAGGGTCTTGGTCTTCCAGTTCTAGGAGTTTGGCTTATCCAAACTTATCAAACCCTAACCTTAGGGAAACTGCCGAACCTGAAGAAGTACCTCATCCAGTCTTTATTCCCGAGACTATCCCTTGTTCGCTGTGTCATGAAGACCTTTCTTTACATAGAATCCAATACAAGATTCCTTTAGAATACGAACTAGAGCTTCCCAGACTGAGTGATTGAGCTTGCTTTCCTCCCCTGGGTGACTTCTGCTTGTATGTCGAAACTCTTCGTGCTAGACTTCAACTTCTAATTCCTTCCTTCATCATAGCACTCTTTAGGTTCTTAAACATCTCCTTCGCCTCCATAGTTCTGAACTCCTTTAGGTTCATCATAGGATTTCTCTCTCTATATCACAATCGAGGTCCAACCAACCATTTCATTATTCTGCAACTATTTTACCTTCAAATGTCATCCCACTCTTAAGAGTTAGTGGTACGTATCCCTCCAGTTCTGTAAAAAGGGATTACTTAAGGGCACTCCTTCTTCTATTCATAACTAAAAAAAGAAATTCTTTTTTGTCCCATGTCCTTCGATAGAATTTAGACTTCCTCCATGGGGGTAATTAAGAGACTCCATTCGCCGAGCTCCTGGGCTAGAGAGAAATGACCTCAACTTGGTAAATAAGTTGAGGGATTTTCGAGCTCCTCCCTTGCCTAATCTATTAGAAGATCAAACTCTATTCAACCTTGACTTGAGTCCTCTAAATCTCATAGGTATAGTGCTACATTTCATTAACTGAAATTTGTTCTTTCTTCTAATTGGTTCTTATATCACTGCAAAGATGACTCCAAAAGAGTTGAACCAACTGTCAAAAAAGATTAAGACTCTCAAGAGGAAGGGCAGCTCTTCTGGAGAATCATCAAAGCAGACCAAGGCAGAAGGTCAAAGCTCGGCCGCACCAACTCAAGCTACGCCCATCCTAAAAATTGTTGTGCCTGCATCAAGTTTGCCTCTGCCCAACAAAGCTGACACCTCAGTGCCTCTTGAGCAAGAGAGAGTAGAGAAGAAGAGAAAAAAGGTTGTCACAAGGAAGGTCAAGAGAGGTACTGGTGGCAACAGCACCCATGACTCCGAACAGGAATGGGGTTCCCGAGATGACTGGGAGGTCATCCAATCCTTAATGGAAGGATGCATCCTTTCCCACATCTTTGAGAGGATAGTTCACAAAGATGAGATGGAGGGGTTCAGAGAATCTTTTGCGGCCTTCCTAGAGGTAACCGGCTTATTTCTGTTTGATTAATCATCGAAAGACCTTATAGTCATAACTAGTTGTCTTTTACGGCTGGGGCACTATTTGCACTCCCACTTAGAGGTAGCGAACCATCACCAAGCTAAGATTTCCAAGGCTATCAAAGAGGCCCACATAAAAGCCCAAGTAGAAGCCTAGGCAGAGGTTAAATGCCTAAAGAAGGCCCTAGAGGCTTATTCTGTCGAAGTCAAACACCTCCAGGGACACTTCGGAGGGAGGAGCAGGCATCGTCAGGGCTTAAAGCTACCTAGGCTTTAGAGGAGGCCAAATGAAAGAAGGCAGAAGAGGAGGTCAGCCTGGTAGAAGAGCAGGCGATTGAATCCTTCAAGTCTTCGAGGGAGATGCGGGACATCAAAATTGCTTTCGCCCAAGAGTCCTTCCTTAAGGGGTTTAAGGTCTGCTAGAAGAAGATTGTGAAAAAATTTCCTGAAATGGACCTCAACTTTTTGTTTGAGGGTTTTGAGGATGAAGCTAGGTCTCCAACTACCAGTGCCAAACTTCCCCCTTCCGAACCCGCTGCGGTGCCTACTGATGAGCCAGCCCTAGTCGAGGCCACATCCACTTCGTCTGCTATTCCCCCCTGGAGGTTGGGGACCTCCATTAGTTGTACATTTTTTCTTTTTTTCTATCTTCATGTACTTAGGAAACATTTTGATTAATGAAAGTAGATTTCTTTCATCATACCTTAGTTGTGATATATACATATTTTCTATACAAATACAGCCCCCAGTTGAAGCTAATCCTCTACCTTAGGGTATCCCCCTAAAGGCTCAAATTAAGGATTTAAAAAGAGAAGTTTGCCAAGTCAAGAAGAAATTGGAGAAGACATAGGATGAACTTAAAAACTCCAAAAAGAATTATGCTAAGGCTGCTGTCAAAATCAATCGCCTTCGCAAGTCATCCAAATAATTCTTTAGAGATTATACTGCCAAGAAAAATCATATGAAGAAAGAACTTGAAGAAATAAAGAAGCATGCCATCGAGAATTCTTGGACCTTGATGGCTAAGATTAGCTCTCTCGAGGTTAAGCTTAGAGCATCTGAAGAAAAGATTCGACTGCTAGAAGATAGTTCGGCCTGGTCTTTTGATCGTGAACAATATGGTTGGGACTGGTCGAAGAAATTTTCTGATTTTCAAAGGCAGCTGCACGAGGCTGAAGAGCAATATGATAGTTATAGGTTCTATTGGAGTGAAAGAATCACCAAGCTCGAACAGAGGCTTTGGGCTACTGATAGTGAGGTCATTCAACTTCAGAAGCAAATAGCTGATGGGGCCCAGGCCAGTTCAAGTAAAGACGTGGATGAAGTTCTCTCTCTTAAGCACACCCTTGGGGATCTATAACTATAATCTTTCAAATACCTAGAAGAAACTTCATGAGCTCAAAATTCAAATGGCATACCAGGCAGGTCTCGTAAAAGATGCTAAGGCTAAATCAGCCGTTCTGAGAAAAAAATTGTGAGAGACTAAAGAAGATCTCCAAAGGTCATAAAAATTATTTGGCAAAAGCTTGACAACGAGGAAGGAGCTTGAAGAAAAGATCGTCGATCTGAAGCAATTCCTTATATTAGCTGGAGCTGGCAGTCCAAAATCCGACATTGAATAGGACTTCGGCTTTTTTCCTTTTTTTTGTAATCGGTCCCTGGGACCTTCGCTTGTAATGAATTCCATCTTGATGAAGCAATATTCCTTTTGTTCCCTCTTCACTATCATCTTGATCAAGTGTTGATATACTCCTTTTTCTTGCATTGTCTTTGACATTCGGGTTGCCTTGGAATGATGATCTCAGTCTGTTATTTTGCAGGTCTACCCTCCTTGCTTATGGTCGAGGGCTCCTAGGTCTAGTACAAAAACTTACTCTTCTCCCCCTTCAAAGATCAGGGTCCTTCATGTTCTCCATGGGATTTTTGATTCTACGTCAGGATGAGGTCCTCCCATTATTTCTAATCATCCAATCCACCTTCGCTTGGATGAAGTTAGCCCCTTATCCTAAATAACTAGAGGTCTTGATCTATGAGGATTTATGGTGCTCCCAAGCCTTGGGAGGCCATAGAAGGAGTCAGGATGTTGGCTCCAGAGATTTCAGGGGCTTGGTTGGTGCTTCGAAGATCTGGGACACAAGGTAAAGCAAGAAACCAAAGTTGGAGAATCAAGACTATAGAAAAAAAAGTTTTATAGGTTAGCCAGCTCAATCCAAAACTGGATCGACTAAGTCTTAGAGCACAGGCAAAATAGAGAGCTACACATTTGGGACTGCTGGCACGGCATAGAACTAGGCTGGCTTAGTTTCAGACTGAGCTGACCCAATGAAACTTAGTTGGCTCAATGCTGAGACTGAGCTGGCTCAGTGCGCGGACAGAGTTACGTGAGGATCTATTTTAGGCTAGGGTCTGGGATGATCCTAGAGATCTTAAGACCTAGTTTGAGAGGTCTTAAGGAGACTAATTCATGTATGGGTCGGGTCTAGATTCAGAGGATGAGAGCATGGGAGACATGGGTGTACATGAGCTCGGTGAGTGCTTTCATGTATTGGGTTAGCCAGAAATTTTTTTGGTCGGGCTTAATGGCTATGTATAAATACATAGGTTGTATTAGGATTTCATTAAGGCTGTGAATGCTTTGGAATATAGACCTTTTCTCTCTCAACTCTCTTCTTCTCTTCTCTCTAGAGTTGTGATAGAAATGTGATGTTATCGTTAAGACATCGTATTTATCAGTTTAATCCAACTTCTTAAAATAATTAAAAATGCATAGATAGTAGTGAGTCGGATCGAATCCATAGGGAATGTAATGTTTTTAGATTTGAAATCTTTGATTTTACAAAAGAAAAAGAAAAAAGAAGAGTTTTGGGATCAAAAGTGAAGTCAAAAAATAAAAAGCAAAAATTAAAAGGTGCAGAAATTCAAACTTGGTACTAAGATCTACTAGTTAGATCTTAACATCTACTTGTAATAAAATAAAAAGTAATAATTTAAAGTATAGAAATTAAATTATAATAAAAATAAAAAAATATGATATTAAAGAGCATAAAAATAAATATTGCATTAAAAAGTTCATAATTTAAATATAAAAATAAAATAAAATAAAATAGCCTGATCTCTGATCTTGGATCGGCATTGGTGGAAAGATGGTGTAGAAGCTCGGCTCTTCTTCTCGGCACCCGTTGCTTCGAAGCAGCCTTTAACCCATAGCCTGGCTTCGCCCTATACCAAAGCTTCACCTTGATCGGAAGATATTGATTTTTGAAGGCCTGGGGTCCTTTTTATAGAGCTAGGGAGGGCTGGATATTTTTTCTAAAGGCAATGTGGGACTAAGAATTAGCCTTTGTAATCATCAAAAATACAAAGAAATTCTGAGTAAAATTTAGAATTCAAAATAGCTCTGATATGAGTTCTTTGATAAATCTGACCATTCAATAGAAATCCAATGCTTCCAAAAATCATCAAAAATCGGATGCATGATAATCAGCTCAGATCGGGTCGGATTAAATTTCTGGACCGTTGGATCGCACGCTTGATGGAGGAAATTCTGGCCGCATTGATCACGTGCCTGAGAGTTTGATCACCATCGGGAGCCTTCTGGACCGTCGGATTCAAGCCTGGATCGAGCGCTGCCATCCGATGGTGATCCTGGGTGAAATCAACTGAATCAAAAAAAAACACACCGTCCGATCCTTGACCGCAAACAACCACCATCCGTCCGATCGCGCAATTTACTGTTCCCATGGACCGCGTGGACCGGCCACACCGCACACCGCAACCAATCAGCACCTTTTGTTAATAGATGAAAAGACCAAAATTGCCCTTGTGAGCCGCGATAAATTTCTGTAGACCCTTTAAGGGGTCTAGGTCCACCACGTGGCAAGCTCTGATTCGCCGGATTTGCTGAGCTGGCGGTCCACACTGGATCGTGGATCGGCTGATGGCTTCAATGGCTGAGTCGGCTTAGCATGGATGGCTTAGCGTGCTGCTTGGTCGGCTTGGCTCGGCTTGTTTGGTGCACCGCTACAGCGGCTTGGCGGCTTGAGCCGTTTGAGCCGTTATTTTTTTTTTATTTAATTTTTATTTATTTTATTTCTTTAAAAATTCATATCTTTTCCATTTTAGCTCCTATTTTACTTGAAATTTATTTCGTTGTGATCAAAAAAATGAGCTCTTTCTATTGATAATAAAATTTTTTTTTTAATTTTTATTATTTTTTATTAATTAATTTTTTAATTAATAAAAATATGAATTTTTCAAAAATTATATATAAATTGATTAATAATTCTTAAAAATTAATATAAATTAATTAATAAATTAATATTTTTATTGGATGAATTTATGTATGCTTATCACACCCCCAACTTAAGCTTTGCTCGTCCTCGAGTAAAGAAAGAATTTAGTTTTAAATACCTTTTAACTTTAGAGTTTCGAATTTTACCTAAGCAATTTTCAAAATGGCCATTGATATTCAGTAGAGCTTAAATGAGATATATCATTGGGGTATTAATACTTATCAATAGAAAAATTAAGTAAAAAAATATTAAATTTTTTTAGAACTTTTTCTAAATTATTCCACTTTTATCTCTGATTTGTCTAAACTTTCATATAGGCAAGTGTATTGCTACTTCCATCCTTCATTTATTAATTTTTATTTTTACATTGCCCACTTTTTGATGCGAATATCATTGCTTACTTAGGCAACGGGACCCGGTTACTCGGTGGAAACCAATCTTTTTTTTTTTTTTTTTTAATAACGTTGTACCACTATTGAGTGTCTTAACTCCTTAAGCTTTCTATTTGATCCATGTAGCGAGTCTTGGGCCAATGACTCCCAAACCAGTTGGCTTTAGGGCACTAGGTATAGAATACCCCTCGGGCTTACTAGCTCGAATCAAATAGGCTACGAGTTAAGACTAGCTTTACAACGAGCTTCTTTGCCCTTCCCACCTTTTGATGCGAAACTCAATGCTTGCTTAGGCAAAGAGGCCCGGTTACTCAGTGAGAAGTACTTGAAAACTATTTTATTAAAATAAATTTTTATATGAAGAAACGTATAGTTACCCTACACAAGCCTATAAAAAGTAGACTTTTCTTTGATGCTAGTAGAAATAATTAGAAATGCTCCAAGAAAAAAAATTTTTTATGTTCTAGACTTAACTCTTTATTGAATTTTCTTAATACTTGATTCCTCAATATCTCATAGATTCTCTGATCTGTGTATCAATTTTCTTTTAAAAATGCTTAGTTTAATTCGATTCTTAAGCATAATCAGGTATCTAAATACTAAATACTAACTTTTTTGAGGACTTAAAATTTTAAAATTTTTATTTTTCTCCCCCCCAACTTAATCGACATTGTCCTCAATGGAGAAAAAAAAATAAAGGATGTAATAAAGAACATGGAAGAATACACCTGACTATATTTTTGGTCCAGCACATGCCTTTGAAAATTTGGGCTCTCCCTCCAACTTATTCAAATTATCCTAAAAAAAATAAACTAAAAAAATAAATTAGATAAAAACTAAATATTGGGTTGCCTCCCAACAAGCGCTAAGTTTACCGTCTTCAGCCAGACACAATGCAGCTCACTATCCTGTGTCGAATATTGGATTGACAAATTCCAATGGTTTTGGATTGCCAATCTCAGAAAGTTGATTTATAATTCCATTATTGATATATTCATTGTTAATTTTAGGGATATAATTTATGATCCCATTCTCAGACCCATGTTTATTAAGAATTTCTCCTATTTGTTCTTCTAAAATGCTCATGAATGGAGTTTTTAGGAGTTAAGTTTGATTCAATGGGTGCTGGAATGGTGACTAAAGGTAGTTTTAATTCTGGAGGTAAATTAATGTGATCTTGCTTAAACAACTCCATTGATATTTCATTACATGCCTCTTGATTTTTATAAGAAGAACCAGCTTCTAGGGTTGAAGGGAATAGGACATTAGGTTTATAAGTCTTGGGTAAATCATCTATTCTCTTTTTCTTCCTATTTCTATCTCATTTAAACTGGAACTAGCATCAGTACTAATTCCTGGCTCGGGTTCTTCTATGTGGTTAGTCTCAGTACTAACCAATTTTCCTCTAAATTTTTATTTTGGCTAGCATCAGTACTAGCCTCTCTCACCTGATCTTGGTATGGGTCCATAAGAATCCTATAGCTTTTAAGTTCAGGAATTACTTTGGCATTCTCAAATTGGAGATTCTTAAGTGAAGACATTAAATTGATAACTTTAATCCAGGTGGTTGGTGGTCATTAGGTGGGTTGTTTGAAATTGGTAGGTTCGGATAGTTGATCTAGTTCTCTCCTCATGTTAGACTCAACTAATTATCCTATTTGAGCTTCTAGTCTGGCGATAGATTGCTGTTGAGTTCAGAATTCAATTGTTGAAGTTGGTTAAATCTATCATCAGCTAGATTGGTCTGTTGAGGAGGTGGGTATGAAGGGCTGATTATAATATGATGGCTGGTTAAACTGACTAGGCTGACCTCTATTATAGGCATAATTTTGGTATTGGGATCTATTTTGATAATTTTGCTCAAGTGAAATTTGGGTCTGAGCCTGAGTCTGTTGGGATGTCCAAGAAAAATTATGGTGGTTACTCCAATCTGAATTATATGAATTTGAAAATGGATCATTAATCAATTTGGAGTAGCCTTGAGCAGCTTGAACTTGTTCTTGGATAAAAGATAGAAATTGTGCAGTCATAGGACATTCACTCATATGATGGGTTGGGCTAGTACAGATTGAACAAATCTTCTGATAATTAGAAGATGATGTGAATTGTGTAGGAGATTGTTGAGCTAGGGTTAGGACTTGATCTAATTTTTGAGCAAGAAAGTCCACTTTATTTATCAAATTTAACTCAGTCTTATGACTAGATTCTAGATGTTTAAATTCATGGATCCCTGCCCAGATTTGGTGGAAAGACAATGAAGCATGGTTAATTGAGTTTTCACTCAGGATTTCAAATAAGGTATAGGCTTCGTCCTCACTCTTGTTCATGAATGCACCTCCATAGGATGCATCTACTATCTATCTGTATTGATCTCCTAAACTCTCATAGAAAGCTTGAACTATTTGCCACTTAGATAGACCATGGTGTGACATTTTCTAAGAAGTTTCTTAAGTCTCTCCCATGACTCGTGAATCTGTTCCCCTGGAAGCTGAGTAAATCCAGTAATAGTTCATCTCATAATGTTGGTTCGGCCTATGGGGTAAAATTTTTTAAGAAATTCACTTTGCAAGTCAGCCCAAGTTTTAATTGGTCTCCCTATTGTCCCAAGCCAGTACTTGGCTTTATCTTTTAATGATAAGGTAAATAAAATTAGTCTGAGAGCATCATTAGTTAAATTTTGAATTCTCACCGTAGAGCAGATTTCTAAGAATTTATCCAGATATTTATAAGGATCTTCATTGGTGTTCCCACAAAAAGATGGAAGCAACTGAATTATAGTCGGCTTGATCTCATAGTGGGTAGCATGAATTTCAGATAATTGGATACAAGTCGACGGGTTATAGGTGAAAGAAATAAAATATTCCTTCATCTGCTTAGATGGTTCTCTAAAATTTTCAGCCATTTGGTTATCGAATTTAATATAATTCAATCTTTTAATTTTATGGTTGGGTTCAACTAGATTAGGTAAAGCGATTTTCTGCCGTGCATGCACTAGTGCAACCCTAACGTGTGGCTCAAAAAATTTTTTAAAAAAAAATTTATATATTTTTTTATTTTATTATATTAAAGATTAATTATTTTATTTATTAATTAAATTAAATTAAATTAAATTAAATTATCATTTTTAATATTTTTTAGTTAGTTAAATTTAATTTTTATTTTATTTTATTTTATTTTATTTTATTTTTAGAGGAGAAAGAAGAGTTCTAAAGAAGAGGTCCTAAGGAGTCCTAGAACTACGAAGAGAGAGAAGAATTAAGTTTAATTAGATTTGATGTTGGTTAACAATCAAGTTGGTCAATCAATTCTTACTAAAGTTATCCTAGATCTAGATAGCTCCTAACTGCCAAGGTCACCTTCAAGCCCTCCAAGTATAGGATTAGCCAATCAACTGGTCAGGTAAGTGTAAGGTCGGTGGGAGTCCCTCCGTTGCTTGCCTTAGACACCAATTGTGCTTGGCCAGGTAAGCGAACGGAACCAATTAGAAACCACCTTCCTTCGGGCCCAGTCGTCCCTGAACCACTTTTTCTAGACACCAGTCAAATTGACTTAATCCTAACCTGGTTCAACTCTTAGGATTCCTTGTCCTATTGAGCTCGAGTTCCTAGGGTTGATGTCTAATTGATTTTAAAATTAAAGGCTTAGGTCAATGCAGGATGCTGGTTGGTTGTTTGTGGGCTAAGAAAGGGTGATCAAATCCCCACCTTATCTTGTTTAATTGGGTTGTGCCCTTAATTTGGTTTAATATGAATATGCACAAAAAATTTTCAATCAAAGGGTTCTATGCAATTTAAACTAGATGCATGCAACTAATTGAATTCTGAAAGGCTTACCTTGCCTCCAGCAATCATCAAAAAAAAATAAAAAAAATAATATGATGCATGCTCTAAGTAGTTAGGATTTCTAATCTTATCATGAGGCTTTTAATTAGGTTTAAATGAATATTTTTTTAAATTAATTTAAAAATAAAATAAATAAATAAATAAATAAATAAAAAAGAGGACTAGGGTTAGGATTGATCTCACCAAAATTAGATGCTTTCTTCTTTTTCTCTTTTTTTTAGAAAATAATTAAAAAAATTAGTAAGCAATATTTTAAAAAAATATATTTATAATTAATTTACAAAAAAAATCAAAGAAATCAAAGAAAAAATAGCATCTATTCCATCCCCGGCAACGGCGCCAAAAACTTGGTGCATTTGTCAGAATTATTTTTAATTTATTTAAAATAAATCAAAAAAATTAAAATTAAATATTAAAAGCAATCTCCAGTAATGGTGCCAAAAATTTGATAGAAATGCAATGTTATCGTTAAGACACCATATTTATCAGTTTAATCCGACTTCTTAAAATAATTAAAAATGTATAGATAGCAGTGAGTCAGATCGAATCCACAGGGAAGGTAGTGTTTTTAGATTTAAAATCTTTGATTTTATAAAAGAAAAAGAAAAGAGAAGAGTTTTGAGATCAAAAGTGAAGTTAAAAAATAAAAAGCAAAAATTAAAAGGTGCTGGAATTTAAACTTGGTACTAAGATCTACTAGTTAGATCTTAGCATCTACTTGTAATAAAATAAAAAATAATAATTTAAAGTACAAAAATTAAATTATAATAAAAATAAAAAAATATGAAATTAAAGAGCATAAAAATAAATATTGCATTAAAAATTCATAATTTAAATACATAAAATAAAAAAAAATAAAATAGACTGATCTTTGATCTTGGATCGGCATTGGTGGAAAGATGGTGTAGAAGTCCCGCTCTTCTTCTTGGCACCAATTGCTTTGAAGTAGCCATTAACCCATAGCCTGGCTTCACCCTATACCAAAGCTTCACCTTGATCGGAGATATTGATTTTTGAAGGTCTGGGGTCCTTTTCGTAGAGCTAGGGAGACTAGATATTTTTTCTGGAGGCAATGTGGGACTAAGGATTGTTTTAATCATAAAAATAGGAAAAAATCCAAGTAAAATTTAGATTAAAATAGCCTCTCTTGAGTTCTTTTAATTTTAGCCATTAGATGATGATCCAATGCTTCCAAAAATACCAAAAATAGACGTGTAATGGCCCAGATCAAGTTGGATTAATTTTTGACCATTGGATCGTGCTTGATGGAGGAATTTAGATGATTGATCACGTGCTTGAGAGTTTGATCGCCATCAGGAGCCTTCTGGACCGTCGGATCGAAGCTGGAATCAAGCACTACCATTCGATGGCGATCTGGGTGAAATCAGCAATCAAAAAAATCTTGATCGTCCGATCTTGACCGCAAACAACCACCACCGCATGATCGCACATTTACTGTTCCCATGGACCGCGTGGATCGGCCACATCGTGCACCGCAATCAATCAGCACCTTTTATTGATAGATGAAAAGACCAAAATGCCTTATGAGCCATGATGAATTTTCTGTAAACCCTTTAGGGGTCTAGGTCCACATGGCAAGCTCTGATTCGCTGGTATCTACTAAGCTGGCGGTCCACACTATGTTGTAGACCGGCTGATGGCTTCTAGGCTTGAGTCGACTAGCGTGGATGGCTTGGTGCGTCGGCTTGGTTGGCTTGGCTTGGCTTGTTTGGATGCACTGACTGCAGCGGCGTGGCGGCTTGAGCCGTATGAGCCATATGTTATTTTTTTCATTTAAATTTTTTTATTTTATTTTTTTAGAAATTCATATGTTTTCCATTTTAGCTCCATTTTGCTCTAAACTTATTTCATTACGATCAAAAAAATGAGCTCTTTTCATTGATTATAAAATTTTATTTTTTAATTTTTATTATTTTATAATTAATTTTTTAATTAATAAAAATATCAATTTCTTAAAAATTATATATAAATTGATCATAAATTTTAAAAAAATTAATATAAATTAATTGATAAATTAATATTTTTATTGATGAATTTATGGTATTTATCAAGTTGCCATCCTAGGATTTTTGAAGAAGCCCTAGAGAAGGAGGGCGTCTCCTTCAAGCCCAAGGAGGGGGCATCCCATCACAGATCCAGATGGAGGATCGGTGGTTTGCTGCCCATAGAGAATGTCACAAATTTTTTCAAATCCATGCTAAAGATCAAGAGCTTCCGCAACATGATATCGGTGCTTGTGATGTCAAGGATGATTGGAGTTCAAGCGATATCATGGGTCTATAATTTGGCATCAGAGCTAGGTGATGCCTGAAATGTTATGGACATCAATATGACCCTCGTTAGGATAAGGTTAACCTTCTATCTTAAATAATCAAAGGCCTTCACTCATGTTAGGATGAGGTCCTCCTCCTGTTTCCAACATATTTAGCATTTACCATTATTAGGATAAGGTCCTCCTATTCCTAACAAGATCACTAGGATACAAGTGGGCCATTGAGAGGATCTCCCCCCATTATCTCCTGTCTTAGATAATCGGAGGCCTCCACCCACATTAGGATGAGATCCTCCTTCTATTCCTAACGTGGTTAACATTTATCCTTATTAGGACGAGATCCTCCTCCTATTCCTAACAAGATCGTTGGGACACAAATGGATCATTAAGAGGGCCTTTCCTCATTACCTCCTATCTTAGATAATCGGAGGCCTTCACCTACATTAGAACAAGGTTCTCCTCTTGTTTCTAACATAGTTAGCATTTATCCTTGTTAGGATAAGGTCCTCCTCCTATTCCTAATAAGGTCACTGGGTCACAAATGGGCTATTAAGAGGGCCTCTCTCCATTACCTCCTATCTTAGATAATCAGAGGCCTTTACCCATGTTAGGATGAGATCCTCCTATTTCTAACATGGTTAGCATTGATCCTTGTTAAGACGAGGTCCTTCTCCTATTTCTAACAAGGTCACTGGGATATAAATGGATCGTTGAGAGGGCCTCTCTCCATTACTTCCTATTTTAGATAACCAGAGGCCTTCACCCATATTAGGATGAGATCCTCCTCCTATTCCTAACATGGTTAGCATTTATCCTTGTTAGGACTAGGTCCTCCTATTCCTAACAAGATCGCTAGAGCATAGATGACCCATTGAGAGGGCCGCTCTCCATTAGCTCCTATCTTAGATAACTGGAGGCCTTCATTCATGTAAGGACGAGGTCCTTCTTCTATTCTAACATGGTTAATATTTACTCTTGTTAGGATGAGGTCCTCCTATTCCTAATAAGATCACTAGGGCACAAATGGGCCGTTAAGAGGGCCTCTTTCCATTATCTCCTATTTTAGATAACTGAAGATCTTCACCTATGTTAGGATGAGGTTCTCCTCTGTTCCTAAAGTGGTTAGCATTTATTCTTGTTAGAATGAGGTCCTCCTATTCCTAACAAGATCGCTGGGGCACAAATAGATCGTTGAGAGGGCCTCTCTCCATTACCTCCTATCTTAGATAACCGGAGGTCTTCACCTACGTCAAGATGAGATCCTTCTCCTGTTCCTAATATAGTTAGCATTTATCCTTGTTAGGACGAGGTCCTTCTCCTATTCCTAACAAGATCACTGGGGCATAAATGAACCATTAAGAGGGCCTCTCCCCATTACCTCCTATCTTAGATAATCGGAGGCCTTCTATTTTGTTTAGTGATGAAGTTCAAGAGGTTATTTCTAGTCATCATAGCTTTGTACCAAGGATGAAGATGTTAAAGTAAAGAAATTTTATTGAAAGGAAATTATTGATAGTACATTCACAAATTTTTCAAGTTTCATGATCGTGGGAGTGTACCTCCTCCTAGCTCCTTCAGATAATATATCCTAGGTCGAACAATTTTCCCAACCTCATAAGGGCCTTTTCAATTTGGTGCAAGCTTGCCCTAATTCTATTGTTGAGAGACATCGGCTCATCATAGCACTAAATCACTGACCTTGAATATTTTACTCTTGACCTTGGAGTTATAATAACGGGCCATTTTCTACTTGTAGGCTGCCATCCAAATTTAAGCTTTTTCTCCTTTCTCTTTCAGCAGATCAAGATTCGCCTGAAGGTCCTATGAATTCCTTTGCTCATTGAAGCCTTCCACCCACACTGAGGGGAGTCCAAGTTCAATTGGAATAACTATCTCAGTTCTAAAAGCCAAAGCGAAGGGTGTTTCTCCAGTTGGCAATCTTTGGGTGGTTTATAAGCCCTGAGCACATGATAGAGTTCATCTACCCATGTCCCTTTCACCCTTTTGAGCCTCGCTTTTATCCCTTGAAGCAAGATTCTATTGGTTACCTCAGCTTCACCATTTGCTTGGGGGTGGGCTACAAAAGTAAAATGGTGTGAGATGTTCAAATCTTCATAAAATTCGGTGAATTTTGCTTCTACAAACTGATGTCCATTATCAGTAATTAGAATCCAAGGTAGGTCGAATCTACAGACTATCAACTTCCAGATGAAATCCTATACTTTTATTTCAGTTATCTTCGCCAAGGGTTCGACTTCGACCTATTTGGTGAAGTAGTCTACTACCACCAAGAGGAATTTTTGCTATCCCAATGCCATAGAAAAGGGCTCGAGTATATCCATTCCCCACGGAGCAAACGGTCATGAAGCACTTAAGGGTGTAAACTGAGATGCCAGTTGTCTTTGAATATTTATGTTTCTCTGACATCGGTCACATCTTCTCATATAATTAGTGGCATCCTATTAAATGGTGGGCCAATAATATCCTTGCCGAAGTAGTTTGTAGGATAGTGACTTGGCTTCAAGATGATTTCTACAGACTCCTTCATGGACTTCTCTTAGGGCATAGTAAGCTTCGGATGGCCGAAGATATTTAAGAAGCAACAAGGAATATGACCTCTTGTATAGTTTATCTTCATACAAAACATAACGAGAGGCTTGGTTTTTCAACTTTCAAACTTCTTTGGGATCTTGGAGAAGGATGCCGTCTTTAAGATATAAGATCAGAGGATCGATCTAGCTAGGCTCGTGGTCAATCTGCATTATTGTTTGGGACTCTTTCAAACATGGATGTTGCAGAACTTTGAAGAAGATCTCCTTTGGTAATTCATTTGGTGCCAAGGTGTTAGCGCACCAATTGGCATCACCTCTCCCTGATACCAGTTGATGTTCTATGATATCGCTCGAACGCCAATCATCCTTAGCATTACAAGCTTCGATACTATGTTGCGAAAGCCTCTGATCTTTAGCACGGATCTGAAGAAAACTATGACATTCTCTATGGGCAGCAAACCACCAATCCTCCACCTGAAACTATGATGGGGTGCCTCCCTCCTGGGGCTTGAGGGAGACGCCCCCTTCTCTAGGCCTTCTTCAAGAACCCTAGGGCGGCAACTATAGAGAGAAGAGAAAAAGAAAGTTGAGGGAGAAAAGGTCTGTATTGATTCCAATCTTGAAAATCCTAATACAACCTATGTATTTATACATAGCCATTAGGCCCGACCAAAAAAACTTTCCAGCTAACCTAATACATGAAGCACTCACCGAGCCCTTGTACACCCATGTCTCCCATGCTCTCATCCTTTGGATCTAGATCTGACCCATACATGAATTAGCCCCCTTAAGATCTCTCAAACTAGGCCTTAAGACCCCTAGGATCAACCCAGATCCTAGTCCAAAATAGACCCTCGCATAACTCTACCCGCGCACTAAGCCGACTCAGTCTCAGCACTGAGTCGGCTAAGTTCTACTAGATCGGCTTAGTCTGAAATTGAGCCGGCCCAGTTCTGTACTGTGCCAACAGTTCCGAATGCGCAGCTCTCTGTTTTGCCTGTGCACTGAGACTTAGCCGACCCAGTTTTGAACTGAGCCAGCTAACTTATAGAAAATCTCTTTTCTATAGTCTTGATTCTCCAGCTTTGGTTCCTTACTTTACCTTGTGTTTTAAATCTTCAAAGTGCCAACCAAGCCCCTTGAGGTCCTCAATATTTGAACCTCAAGCCCGTGAAGAGCTACATGCTGCCTCCATCCTAGGACAACTTCTATCCTAGCCCTAGGACCACACCTATCTTAGACTCCCCAGAGCCCTCACCCTGGCTCTGCCCATGGCCTTCCAAGGTTTGGAAGCACTATAAATCCTCACAATCTCCACCTTGGTGCTCTCAAGCCTTGGCAAACCCCTCGGTAATGACCTCCTGCACGAACCCACTGTCCCTGCGCACTCGACAGCCTCTTGTGCAATCATCGCCTCCGTCAATCCTCTTCAGCTATTGTGCACCCTTGAGGCCTTTGGGATGACCGCCTCCACCGTTGAAGATCTTGGCTTGCACCTTTGCACCATCCCAGAATTGTAGGATCCCTTCTGCTTAGCAGCAGCATCACTTTTTCTGCACTTTTCTAGAAAATCCGTAATATTCTTGTACCGACACTCGCTGCACCACCTGACACGATCTCCTCAAAGCTATGCCTGTCCACCTGCACGCACCGCTCCATCTAAAACTGTACATCACTGATGCTCTGAACTCATGCCAAATTTTCTCTCCAATTGTGAAGCCATCTCTTCGGAGCTCCACCTATATCCCAAGTCCACCAAATGCCATAGAAGCTGACTCTATCACCAAGTCCCTCGAGGCCAAACACTCAATGCTACACTGCTGAGCCTACCGCTGTACCTTGAACACCATCGCTATCTCTTCAAACCCTCCATGCTCCATGGCCCTCTTCGAAGCCATCTCGGATACCTTCGCAACCCACAGGCACCTCCAAAACTCAAGAACTCATCCAATTCTTCTAAAACCAGCAACTAAATCCTAAAAAATTTCACCATAGTCCTTCTCTTCTGCCCCTACACCACTCATCACTTCAGTTGCACCCACAGAACCATCCTCCATCTAAACCATGACTCTTCCTAGTACCACTGCAGAAGAAATTTGATCCATGATACTTTCAACTATTTAAGACCTCCTGGCTCTTCTGAGACCCCCTGGCTCTCCCTGAGACCTGCATCCGATCTCTCTGAGATACCACTGACACTCTTCGTTGAGATACACTCCTCGACTGCTGCACCACCGAGTCTCTCTCAGCTCGTGTGCCTTCAAGAAAGCACTCCTGCAGCACTCTAGCACTTTCTGACTTATCTCTGTGCCACTCTACAACCATCCAATCCTAATCTACTGGACCTCCATGGATCATCCATCTCCATCACTCCTAAGACTTCGCAAATCCATGCTCTAGTCGAACCGCTGAATACATCTCTGACTACTTCTCCACCTTCCTGACACTGAAGGACGTATAGTCACTTCTTCAACCTTCCTTTGACCATTATCCCTTAAAAAAACTCTCTTCAACAACCCTATATTGCCCATCTTCCAAGAGAATCCTAATGCTCTCTATTGAGATACCTTCCTCGGTTGCTGCATCATCGAGGCTCTCTCAACCCTGCATCTTCAGGAAAGCATTACTGCAGCTCTTTAGCGCTCCCTGTCTGTCACATAACCATCATACACCCTGATCTTTCCACCAAGATCGATCAACAAATCATGCACCAAATCTTTCCACCCCAAAAAAATCTCTTTTCGTTAATCCTCTCAACCTCCACCTTCAACTCGCTGCTCTCGATTGGTCAAACCACAGCAATAACAAAGATAGATTTAAGACATACTATGGAATCCTTGTTCAGATTTTTGATTTCACCTTATATGACTTCTCCTTCCCTTCCATGCACCATCAGGCTCTGAAATCTGGCACTTTCATGCACCATCAAGCTTTGAAACCTAACTCTTCCATGCACCATCAGGCTCTGAAACCTAGTTCTGATACCATATTATCGTCCACACAAAGTAGCTAACTTGGACATGAGGTTGGCCCTCATATTTTCTACTCTAGGGATCTGTTGGATGTCGAAGTTATTGAAGGCAGAAATCAAGCCCTTCACTTTATCTAGGTACTTCTTCATGCTTTCTTCCCAAGCTTCATAATTTTTATTGACTTGCCCCACTACTAGCTGTGAATCACTGAAGACCCTTACATAATCTAACCCCAGTTCGTTAGCCATTCTTAGCTTAACAACTAGGGCCTCATACTCGGCCCTATTATTCGTAGTGGAGAATTCAAAGTGCAACGCATACTCGGCAAGTACCCCTTCTGGGTTGATGAGAATCAAGCCTGCACCTACCTCAGAAGCATTAGATGATCCATCAACTATAGGACCTAGAAGTCTTCAGGTAGATTTATTTTTTTAGAAGAGTTTGACTGCAACTCAGGGATGCTCATTTTGACGTACTCAGGTTCGGTGGCATCCAAAATGGTACACTCTACCATAAAATCAGCTGGTATCTAAGCTTTAATGGAAGGCTGAGTTTGAAAGTAAATGTCGAACTCCATGAGCTTAATTGCCCATTTTGCAATTTTTTCAGAGGTATCCAGTCAGTAAAGAACTACTTTGATAGGTTGATCAGTGAGGAGCGTGACCGTATGCCCTTGAAAGTAAGGTCGGAGCTTCCTAGCTGCAATCAGTAGAGTATAAGTTAATTTTTCTAACTTTATATACCTTATCTCTGCATCCCTCAAGACCCAACTTATATAATAAATCGACTTCTATATCTTTGCCTCTTTTTTAACTAGGATAGCCCCGATGGCCATAGGAGACACAGCTAGGTACAAAAATAATTCTTCACCTAGCTCGAGCTTGACAAGGAGAGGAGGCAAACCGACATAGTTCTTTAACTCCTCAAATGCTTATTGGCATTTCAGAGTCCAGTAGAAGTTCTTTGACTGCTTGAGCAACTGGAAGAAAGGCATACAGTGCTCCACTGATCTTGAAATAAAGCGATTCAGAGCTGCGATCTTTCTTGTTAGACATTAGACTTCTATTATTATCTTTGGGGCCGTCATTTTCTAGATGGCTCGGATCTTTTCAAGATTTGTTTCGATGCCTTGTCTTGACATCATGAATCCCAAGAACTTTTTCAAAGTTATCCTGAAGGCACACTTGGTCAGATTCAGCTTCATCTTATACTTTTAGAGAATGATGAAGGTCTCTTCTAGATCAACGACATGGTTTATTGAAGATCAATTTTTGACCAGCATGTCATCCATATAGATCTCCATGTTACGATCGATCTACTTCTTAAAAATTTTATTCACCAAACACTGGTAGATCGCACCTACATTTTTAAGTTCGAAGGATATGATCCTATAACAATAAAAACCACGATCAGTAATAAAAGTAGTTTTCTTCTCATCTTCTGATGCCATCTAGATCTGATTGTAACTAGAGAAAGCATCCATAAAAGTGAGAAGTTCGTGGCCTAAAGTTGCATCCACCTGTTGGTCTATCCTGGGCAAAGGATAACTATCCTTTGGACAGATCTTGTTCAAGTTCGTGAAGTCGACGCACATCCTCCATTTATTGTTCATCCTTTTAACAAGGATGACATTTGCAATCCAGTCCAAATAGGATGCTTCTCAGATGAACTTAGCTTCGAGGAGTTTGTCGACCTCCTCTACGATTGCCTTCTACGACTCTAATACAAAATTAGGCTTCTTTTGCTTTACTAGTTGATGCTTAAGATCAACATCCAGTCAGTGCTCCATTATCTCTGCATTAATCCCAGGCATGTCCGTAGGAACCTAGGTGAAGATGTCAGCATTCCTTCGCAAGAAGGCGACGAGCTGCTCCTTAACTTCTCTCAGCTTGGAGCCGATTTGAACAATGTGATCTTTATTTTTGTCATTCAAAGTGATCATGATAAGGTCATCCATTAGCTCCCCCCACTCTTCAGTTAAGTCATCACGGGTATCAAGTCTATCTACTAGACAGTATTCTGCTTGCTTACCTCCCTATAGGGCAATAGCATAGCAATGTTGTGCTAAAGCCTGATCTCCCGTGACCTCTCCAACTCTGTAGTCTATCATGAACTTCATCTTGAAGTGATAGGTTGAAACCGCAGCTTGAAGTGCATTCAAACTAGATCGGCCAAGAATTGTATTATAGGTAGATGGAGCCTTCACCACCAAAAAGTCAACTTGAGCCATGGATTGCTTTAGGTACTGATCTACTACTATCAATAGAGTAATTATTTCTTCAATCAGTATAGAATCACTAGTAAATCCTACCAATGGGGAGCTTATTGGTCCCATATGATTACTAGGTATAGACATTTTAGAGAATGCATCATAAAATAAAACATTAGCAGAGCTTTCATTATCAATTAAAATATGATGTACATCATAATCAGTAATATTTAAAGAAACTACAATTGCATCATTATATAGAAATTGAACCCCTTGCGCATCTTCTTTAGTAAAAATGATGGGGTCCTCAGTGAAGGAAAATCCTGATTTTCCAGACTAGGTTCGTTCAAATCTGATCAGATCAAGAGATATATTTCAAAAAAATTTTCTTTGATTCAGATCAGATCTAAGATATTTTAGATCTAATTATTATTATTTTAGAAATTAAAATAAAATTAGATAAATTAAATCAAATTTAATTTACCTTGAAGTGGGTAATCCTATTACCCATTGATGATCCTGTATGTAGTGGAAGGTTCTGGATCTAGCCACGCAAGTGCCTGGCCTCTACTGATATCTACTCAGGCTAGATCTAGAGATCCTCTTCTTCTCTATCACATCTCCAAAAATTAGATTTGGATCTAATCTGGAAGATCTTCAAAACTCTTTTCGAAGATCAGCAGTCGTCTTTTGCAGTAGTGCAGTCTTCTAGCTTTCAGTCGCCTTTCTTTGATCTGGATCGCACCAACCAAAAATCCAAAACTCCTTTTGGATGTGGAGAGGAGAGGGAGAAGGTGGTTTGGCATGGAGGAAGAGGGAAGAGGCAGCCTTGGGGTGTGGGGTTTCAATTTCTCAAACTTAATTTGAGTTGAGCGCAGGGTCTTATTTATAGACTAAGCGTGATCCAACTTCTCTTCTTCCCAATCAATCACAACCCTTTGTGAAATTAGATCTAAATCTGATTGGTGGAAATAGAGTCTCCTAGATTCCTCCTTATAGGGTGCCTAAGATCAATCAAAGTTGGTTCTTAGGAGAACTCTAATTGGAATCCAAAAAGGAGATGGAGTCCCTGTCCAACAGGGACTCCTAGGCGCCTCCAACTTGGGCACACACCAAGGGTGGCGTGCGCCCTCCTCCTTGCCAGGTTCTGGTAGGGGGATAGGCCCCCACCAGCTCTTCAATAGGTGTGTGACATGTGGACAAAAGTCAAAGTATCAATGGTCAACATTTGATCAGTCAAAGATAGACTTTTGACCAAAGTCAAAGAACAAAAAATGGCAGATGATCAAAAATGGCAGGTAATGTCTTACAAAATAAGACAACCTTTTCTGACTTGGACAACCTCCAGTCAGACTATATGAAGGCCTCTAATTGAGCACAAACTCTTTTGGCTCAATCAGGACAACTTATTTATGATAGTAAAAGAAGAACGTTAGGCTCAATCAAGTGCTAGCATGATTTTCTTAAACCTAATTGAATCTCATTCAGATCAATTGAACTAGATTAGTTCAATTGATGATCACCAGATTCAATTAGGGGGATGAAAAACTCTTTTCGATCTACGAGGTGGAGGAGGTAGTGTTCTTATTGGCTCAACCTAATTTGGTTCCAATTGGTCCTTAGCTCGTTGTACTTGTGAGACTTTCTCATCAAGCTTGATCTATCTTCCAATGCTGCTATCTTGAATAAACTATTTTTCAAGAAAGATGGCATGTCGACTCACAATCACATTATGGTCTTCTGGAATGTAGAAATAGTATCCTAATGACTCTTTAGGATATCCTATGAATCAAGCTCTGAAGGACCTAAACTCTAACTTGTCCGCTTGTTGTCTTTTGACATGAGCCGGACAACCCCAAATTCTGAGATGACTCAGACTTGGTTTCTTACCGTGCCATATCTCATACGGTGTGGTAGGAACGATTTTAGAGGAAATTCTATTTAGTAGATAAATTGAAGTTAACAATGAGTGTCCCCAAAGAAAATCAGGAAGGTCTGTGAAGCTCATCATGGATCAGACCATATCCAATAGAGTTCGATTTCTTCGTTCTGAAATCCCGTTGAGTTGAGGTGTTCCTGGTGGAGTCCATTGAGAGACTATGCCATTTTTTTTTAGATAGTCTAGGAATTTTCGACTAAGGTATTCACCTCCTCGATCTGATCGAAGAACCTTAATTTTCTAGTTTGTTTTTCTACTTCATGTCTGAATTCTTTGAACTTTTCAAAAGCTTCAGACTTATGTCTCATAAGATACACATACCCATACCTAGACAGATCATCGATAAAGGTAATGAAGTAGACAAAATTGCCTCTAGCCGGCACATCAAATGGGCCGCACACATCAGTATGTACTAGGGCAAGGAGATCTGTGGCCCTTTCCCCATGTCCAACAAAAGGAAGTTTAGTCATTTTGCCTTGAAGACAAGATTCACAAGTTGGATATGACTTGAAAGTCAATGGACTCAATAGCCCATTTTTCTCCAATTTGTTGATCCTATCTTCTGCTATATGACCTAATCTCAGGTGCCATAGATATCTGTCATTTGGACTATCCCTAGGTCGTTTGGCATTCACGTTTTGCTCGATAGTTAGAACAGGTACATCAATATGTAGCTGATAAAGACCATTAATAAGGAAACCATTTGCAATTTTATTTCTTTCATAAAGAATGTTACAATGGTCCTTAAAGAAGGTAATCACATAGCCTTCTTAGTGCTAAGCATGAAATAGAAATCAAATTCCTGCTAGCTGCAGGCACATAATAACAGTCTTTTAAAACTAAGTCTAAACCAGATGGTAATCGAAGAGGGTATGTTTCCATGGCTACTGCAGCAACTCTTGCTCCATTACCGATGCGTAGGATCATGTCTCCATCCCTCAGCCTCCTGCTATCCTCAAGACCCTGCATGGAAGTGCACAGATGAGCACTAGAACCAGAGTCAAGCACCCAACTGGATGCAGAAGAAACCGTAAGGTTAGACTCAATAACGAGCATACCTCCAGAAGGACCTTCCTTCTTGTTCTTCAGGGTGGCCAGGTAAGTAGGGCAGTTCCGCTTCCAATGGCCGTCGCTGTTGCAATGGAAACACTTTCCTTTGACATCGACCTTTTTCTTCGATTCTGCCTTCTTCTTCTTTATTTTTTTCACCTTTTGCTTTTTCGCAGACTTTTTTTTTTCCATAAGACTTTCTTTTGGAAGAAGTCCATTCCATAGCAAGAACTGAGCCTTTAGAACCTTTCATAGAAAGCTCAGCGGTAACCAGCATATTCATTAATTCGGCCAAGGAATTTTGAAGTTTATGCATGTGGTAATTCATGATGAATTGCCCATATGCATCAGTCAAGGATTGCAGAATAATATCATTCTGCAGATCCAAGTCCAACTTCACACCGAGCTTCTCAAGCTCTTCCAAGTCCTTGATCATCATCAGACAGTGATCTTGGACTGACTGCCCATCATGCATCTTAGCCTTAAAAAGTCATTTCGTGACTTGATATTTGGCTGTGCGACTCTGTTCACCAAACATCTCCTGCAGGTGAGCCAACATTTGGCGAGCAGTCCCGATATCTTCATGTTGGCGCTGGAGCTCATCAGACATCGAGCCCAACATGTAATATCTGGCCTTATTATCTTCGTCTATCCATTTCTCCAGAGACGCTCTCTGTTCAATAGATGGACGGGCTGGTAAGGTGGGAGGGTCCTGGTCCAAAACATGGGTTAACTTCTCGAAACCCAAAACTATTTTGTAGTTCCTGAGCCAATCTTTATAATTGGGTCCAGTCAGTCTATGTGTGTCCAGGATACGTGCCAATGGGTTGGACGCAGACATTTTCCTGTAGAGAGTCAAAGATTCTAGTTAGATACTGTAATTTATGACTTGACCAATTTATTTAGGGATTTTATTTTTAAACAAATTAGCTCCCACTATTTTCTCGGATCCCTACACTCCCTCTGTAGAGATGCAAAAATCTCCACGATTAATGATTTCTAGTGGGTGGTGCGGTCTCACCAACTGACTCATCACCTCACCTAACAGTTATTGGTGATGGGTTAGCCAATGAGTGAACAACTCTTGTTCAATGATTCTCTAATCATGGTGCACCCAAACTTGGTCTCTAATTCATGAATCTCACCGTATCCTGGAATATTGATCCACTCCTTAGTTAAGTCAGACCCACCATTTGCATAGACTGGGTTCCTAATTGAGTCTCTCACCGTATCCAAAATATTGAGCCCAACTCATCCTCCAGCCCATAGCATCCAATGCCTAATAGACATGGTTGCATCTTTCGGTGCAACTGAGCCACTGTATCCAGCCGAGAACAATCAACCCCGGGAAGGGCCCGCACATCTACAATGGTGGAAGACCTCAGACTTAATCTTTTCTTAGGGAGAATTGATTCAGGTCTCATTAAACTAGACTTGTCATAGTCATAACAATTATGACTAACCTAGTGGCATGGGTTAGCTCGGATTATTGACCACCTCAGATCAGAACTGTGTCAACAGATATGGCCAGGTAAGTGAGACCGGTGGAAGGAATATGCCATTAACTCGTACAAGAACGCATTCAGGTCGAGTAGCTTCCAATTAAAAAACCAGTCGGTCGTATGTGCCAAACTTACCTTAGACACCAAATTGTTGAGCCAGAACCAATTGGGTTAGCCTACAATCCAGACTCTAACCTCTGAGCCTAATTAGGTCTTGCTTGATCGTGACTCGATCTTGACCCAGACTTAATCCTATTAGGCTGGTCAATTTAAGCATTGTTGATCCCATCTAACCAACTCTTGATTCGGTTTGATCAACCGCTTAGACCTAATTTGAGCTACCCAAGCCCGAACCCAGTATTATGAATATGTCTTAGATCTAAAATTCTCAATTTTAGACCTAATTAATATTTTCATAATCTTAATTCTTAATTAAGTAGGGTTCATAAACAAAATATGCACAATAAATCCTAGGGATTTCAGGATCTAGGGATTTTGCAGAAAGTAAGTTTTGGATTTCTGATTAAGGACGAACACGCAGCACCCCTACACATCATAAGAACACCCCATCGAATGGAAGAGAGGGCCTTTAAATCCTTCTTCGTTCTTATGATCGGACGGCCAAGAGGAATGCCTTAATCAGGAACATGCAATACTACAAAACAGTTTTAGATCTATATCATATATCTCATATACAAATTAGATCTAATCATGGCATATTTTGCATACATCTCATGTATCGAATCATGCATATTTTTCAGATCTAAATTATCTCATAATAATCTAAAAAATTAGATTTAAATTGATCTAATCAAAATAAATTCTAATCTAGATAATTATGTAGAACTATTCTACAACTAGTCTAGACATGCATCAATCATATCTCATATGATATTTAAAATTAAATAATTTTATTTACTATTTTTTAGATATTATTATAAATATTATAATATCAAAAAATAGTAAATAAATAAATCTAAAATATGATTTAATCAAATTAAATTAAAAACATGCAAGACTATTCTATAGAACTATTCTATTTTAGAACTAGTCATGCATATTTTCTAATCTTAGATCCAAATCATTTAATTTTAATTTTTTTTGATTTTCAGATCTGATCACATCTCATGTGACATCTAAAATTACTTATTTTTTAATTAAAATAAATTTAAAATTAGATCTAAATACTTTTAGAACCTTGGCTCTGATACCAGTTGAAGGAAAATCCTGATTTTTTGGATCAGGTTCGTTCAGATCTGATCAGATCAAGAGATATATTTCAAAAAATTTTTCTTTGATCTAGATCAGATCTAAGATATTTTAGATCTAATTATTATTATTTTAAAAATTAAAATAAAATTAGATAAATTAAATCAAATTTAATTTACCTTGAAGTGGGTAATCCTATTACCCGTTGATGATCCTGTATGCAGCGGAAGGTTCTGGATCTAGCCACGCAAGTGCCTGGCCTCTACCGGTATCCACTCGAACTGGATCTGGAGATCCTCTTCTTCTCTATCATGTCTCCAAAAATTAGATCTGGATCTGATCTGGAGGATCTTCAAAACTCTTTTCGAAGATCAGCAGTCGTCCTTTGCAGCAGTGCAGCCTTCTAGCTTTCAGTCGCCTTTCTTTGATCTGGATCGCACCAACCAAAAATCCAAAACTCCTTTTGGACGTGGAGAGGAGAGGGAGAAGGTGGTTTGGCATGGAGGAAGAGGGGAGAGGCAGCCTTGGGGCGTGGGGTTTCAATTTCTCAAACTTAATTTGAGTTGGGCGCAGGGTCTTATTTATAGACTAAGCTGTGATCCAACTCCTCTTCTTCCCAACCAATCACAATCCTTTATGAAATCAGATCTAAATCTGATTGGTGGGAATAGAGTCCCCTGGATTCCTCCTTAGAGGGTGCCTAAGACCAGTCAAAGTTGGTTCTTAGGAGAACTCTAATTGGAATCCAAAAAGGAGATGGAGTCCCTGTCCAACAGGGACTCCTAGGCGCCTCCAACTTGGGCACACGCCAAGGGTGGCGTGCGCCCTCCTCCTTGCCTAGGTTCTGGCAGGGGGACAGGCCCCCACCAGCTCTCCAATAGGTGCATGACATGTGGACAAAAGTCAAAGTATCAATGGTCAATATTTGACCAGTCAAAGGTAGACTTTTGACCAAAGTCAAAGAACAAGAAATGGCAGGTGACCAAAAATGGCAGGTAATGTCTTACAAAATAAGACAACCTTTTCTGACTTGGACAACCTCCAGTCAGACCATATGAAGGCCTCTGATTGAGCACAAACTCCTTTGGCTCAGTCAGGACAACTTATTTATGATAGTAAAAGAAGAACGTTAGGTTCAATCGAGTGCTAGCACGATTTTCTTGAACCTAATTGAATCTCATTCAGATCAATTGAACTAGATCAGTTCAATTGATGATCACCAGATTCAAACCCTTATTTGTGTGACCCAGTTAGGTTCAGTTCTGTATGGTAATGGGATATGTCATGATCTCTATCATCGACATCATCGAAACTCCTTTCGATGGATCAGAACTCTTCTGATTCGAACAGCTAGAATGATCGATCATCTAAATCATTCTAATTGCTCCCAAAATCCACCAGTGACACCTAGCAGTATATGGTGGCAACCCATCAGAGCTGAATGCGAACCTCTTGGTGCAGCTACCTGTGTGATTAAGTTCTTCTATCTTGAGCCTCCGATCAGATTAGGGTTAAGGTAAACTCGTCAAACCCTAGTTTCTGTCATATGATGTAATCATTCGATTCGAGTCCGATGTGAAAATCTAAATAGAAACTCTTTCTATTATTTCACTCTGCCATGGCCATGGACTTCTGGACTTGATTCTCATGATTATCATAGGGCTGCTCCTCTACCACCGAGGTAGATAGATTCCATCTTGATGCAATCCAGTTCCTACAATGAACATGTCTATAGCCAACATACACCTCAGGATTCCATATGGCTAGGAGACCGAGTAATGGTGTAGTCAAACTATAACACCCTCAAGGTGAACTATCGATGCACCTCAGGTCAAAGAACCAGACACACTACTGCAGCATCGAGTCAGTCATTGACGAGAAGGTAGACTCCCTAATGACTACTCGAGGTGGTCACGCTCAGTGCCCTCATTCTCTAACGAGTATCTGTACTCTCACTCTGGTGTCTCCACACCATAGACTCAAGACTCATCTACTAAAGAGAAGCGATTGTACACCAACCTTTCAGATCAATCACCATCCTCGTGATGATCCTATGGTCGGAAGCATTTTATGAGTTGACAATGATTATTCATGTCTTAAATTTTCAACTCTTGAAAATATGAATTATCATTACCATTAACTCAAAGGATGTATCACAGACACTAAATACACATATGTGATAGAAAATAATCCATTTTATTGATATTAGTCAAAATTATAATTTTGCCTCTAGAAGTGTATTACAAGTGTCAGCCAATTCTGGCTTCTAGGGCACATATATCTAACACTCAGTCCTCTACTTCTTTGATGGCTCTATCGATCCACTCGCTACCCCTATCGATGTCTCCGAATGATGGTGTTGATGATCCTAAGCAGGGATCGATCTTCTTGCTGTTCATCCTACTAAGATGGCTTTGGTTGCTAGGGTGCTCTTGGCAGATCTTACCTTCTTTCAAGCCAGCATCGTAGAAATTGATCTAACTGACCTCACCTGATAAGCTCCTCGATCTCATCTTGGAGCTGGATGCAATCCTCGATATTATGACCATGGTCATAATGGTAGAGGTAGTACTTGTTAGGATTATGCTTGCCAGGATGAGTATGCATCTTCTCTGACCTCAGTAGTTGCTTCTTGATCTCCATCAGTACTTAGATCTTTGGAGCGTTCAGTTGGAGGTGGTTGTGAAATCTCCTGGGAGGGGAGTTCCATCATGCCCTTTAGTCTGAGCTCTTCTATCGACGAGCTTGGGGTGATGTCCGAGCTCATCGATACTCTGGAGGAGTTCTGGAGTGCAGCTGAGCTTCACTCGACTTCTCAACAACTATGGGCTTGCTTGATTCACTCGCCTACCACTCTCTTGTGGTCTCTTCATCTTTTAGCTTGAAGGTCTTCTCTGCTCAAGCGTAGCCTTCAACCTAGGCAAAAATGTTATTGAAGTCCCGGAGGCACTTCTTCTCTAGAGAGAAGAGAAGATCATTCTTCTAAAGACCATTTTTCAATGTGACCATGGTAACAAATTGATCCAGATTGCAGACCTCTAAAGAAGCAGTATTAAAATGGTTGACATAAACTTGAATGGACTCCCTTTCTTTCTGCTTGATGTTGATGAGAGAGTCAGAACCTCATCTTTTGCACTGGCTGCTGATGAAATGAGCCACAAATTCATGGCTTAGCTGATCAAAAGAAAAGATGATACCTAATTTGAGGTCCGAGTATCAATTTCTTGCTGCTTCTTTTAGAGTAGAGGAAAAAACATAATGGAGAATGGCATCAGGAGTGTCCTGGAGCAGCATCATGATCTTGAAAGCTTCAAGATGGCCAACTAGATCAGTGGTCCATCGTAACTTTCAAACTCAGAGAGCTTGAAGTTTGACAAGATGGGCTCCTGCATGATTCAAGTAGAAAAGAGAGGATCAGTGCAGATGTCGTCATTATGGATTGGGATGGTATAGCGGAGTTTCTCAATCTATCGATTCATTTCTTAGAGCTTCTGATCGAGAAGATCATCTTGATCATAGATCTCAAAGGGAAGGTGGCTCAAGGGAGATAAAGATCTCCCGAGGATCAAATCATGATCAGAGCAGTGGGCTCTCTACTCTCTTCTTCCTCTTCCCAGGGGTCATCGACCGACTCATCCAGGTCGGCCTCCTCTATGCCGGATCTTGGTACTCCAGCAAGGGTCTCTCTAACTGGATTGATGTCGAGGGCGGTTGCATGGCCTGCACTGCTTCAATAAGATTCTTAACCTGCTACACTATCAGGTTAAATTGCTCTAAATCTACCATAATTGTTGGTGGAGGTTGAGGTGCTGGTGACGAGGTCGGAGTGGATGGATTTGTCAATTCTAGGTTAGATCCGATGGTAGTGGCAAGGGATCACCTCGAAGAAGCTCTCCTGGGAGGCATTTTACTAAAACAAGATGAAGATCAGTAGGAAATAGAGGAGAAATGGAAAGAGAAAGATGATCACTTCGACTGTGAACTCCTTTTAGAACAAGGGCTTAAAGTATTCTTGCTCTATCATCAATCCTATTGGTTCAGAAAATGGCTGCTAATACTGGAGTTCACTGGAGCTGGAGGAGACGATCACTGCCAGGACCTATAAGATTAAGTCTAGATCGAAGATGGGTGGCTCTGGTAGGATCCTCCGATGGTCAAGTCAGTTTTCTGGCCAACAAGAATGGAATTCACAGGAATTTCAAATAGAAATGAGAGCTTGGTGCTTAGAGACGAAAATGTATCTGAATGATTCTTTTTATAGATAGAGCTCATAATAAAATAATAGTGACAGCCATAACAGAATGCCAGTAGGCCATTTGAGCCATGCGAAGTTTGTTATGGAGAGTGGTTGTCATTTGTCACGACTTGTAGGCAATTAGATTTAACTTGATGGAGTTTAGATGAGAAGTTGGAGCTCTATGCTTGGTAGCAAATTATTCATATTGGGGATGGAGAACTCAAAATCAAACTAGCCAAACTTGAAGGTTGGCTTCCAAGTAGTTAATGACAGACTCGCGATTGAATTCTGCCAGGGCTGCCTTTGACAGCTCTCAAAAGCTCAACCACCTTCAAGGTCGGCCGACAGTAAATGTAAACATTTAGGCTAAAAGCGAGGGAACAATAGGCTCTTTGATGAGGATTGTGGTTTGACTTCTGCTTTTGGAAGTTTGGCCGCCTCTTCTTGATGAATTCGGACCTACGTCGATGGCGAAGTTTCTAACTAACTCAAGTGCATTTGGCCGAGGTCCTTATGCTGATTCAAATTCATTCGGTCGAGGTCTATAAGAGACAGCCAATAGCATTTGCCATCCATAGTGAAGAAATTCAGTCAAATAGGAGTTCAGGAATTATTGAGGTCAAGTGGTGCAGGAGACCCACTCAGGGTGACTGATGTTTAATCCAAACTATAGGTTGAAACTATGAAATTCGGCCACCCTCAAAGTCATCCAGTGATTGAATTGTGGTGGTACTTTTCAAGCTCCTCTAATCAAATTTTGTTATCCAACCTTGGCTGGATCTGCAATTATAAAGTTACCTGGGAGTTCAAGATCTGTCGCCACACTTCCAAGCTGCACCTCATCAAGGTTAAACATCAAGCAGAACTTCGACGAGAGCTATTTTACCCCCAATAGGAGGTTTGAATTAGTTTCAAATACTAAAAGTCCACTAGATCTAAAAGGCAGAAATTTAAAGAGTGCAAAAAAAAGGAATTAATCAATTAGAAGAATAAAATAGTAAATAAAAAAAATTGATTTTTTTTGAAAATTAAAGTAACCATGCTATAATACCAGCAATGGTGCCAACAATTTTGATGCATTGTCGTTAGTGCACACCAAGTAATAATTTTTCTAATCAGCTAGATAGTAGAAGTCGGGTCAAATCCATGAGGATTATAGGCTAAGTTAAGTTCAATTTAATTTTAAGTAAAAATGATTTTTATGTTAAGTAATTTTTTTGAAAAAAATTCAACAATTAAAGTAATGGAGGCTTATTTAGATCTAGCAATTAAAACTACTACGAACTAACTATTAAAAGATCAAGAAGTAATTTAAGGAGTTTTGAAATTTTTGAATTCATCTTCAAGCATGATTATGGTAATTTCTTTTAACGTAAAAAATATATATTTTTTAATTATTTTAGGACCTTAGTCATGAGCATAATCTATTTTCCTAGAGTATGGATCATATCATCTAGATCACGATGCATCCCTATATAGACTATTCACATCTAAATCCTAAAAATCTAAAATTCAATATTATGAATTACTCTTTAACATAGACTATTTACTTGAGCATGGACCATATCTCTCGATTATGACCCATCTCAACAATCATAATTTATTTGGAGATCGCAATTCATATTCAAACTTATAAAATCTTAAACATATCTCATGCATGAATAATAAGTTATTAAGATCAAAAGCAAGAGAAAGCTACAAGATATTCATTGCCTCAAAAGAAAATTACTATGGAAATAAAGCAAAGAAAATTACAACCATTGATTCAAGATATCTTCTACTTCCCCCTAGAACTTCAGCCTTTAGCCACACATGGATGAAGATTTCTCTATCATTGCTTCTTGAGACTTGATTGGAAGAGAGAGAATTTGTGTGGAAGGATGAAGAAAGAAGAAGAAGCTAGATGAGAAGAGAGAGGATGCTTGATGGATGTGGGGGTTGGGAATTTAGAGGAGGCAGCATTGCTTGAGAAAGGAGGGGATGTGAGAGAGGGAAAGAGGACATGGGGGCTTTGTTGATGAGAGAAGAAGAGGCGTGACCCTCTTATTTATAGAGGAAGAGATAGGTGTAGTAAGGAGTCCTTTTCCAAGAGGTATTAGAGTTTCTCCTGAACTCTTCATTGCTGAAGCTTTCTGGCTATTAGATTGCAATCAGATGCCCTAAATCAATCAAAACTCCACTACTCAGCACTTAATCAACATCAAAATTCATTCTGGACGGTCAGATCACTTCATCAAGAGTTTCTAGGCCATTGGATCATGCACAGAAGGCTTGGAGAAGTCTAGATCAGTCGACATCTTTTTCAGCCATTCGATCATGCAATCAAGAAGTTCTGGGCCATTGGATCACATGCAGAAGGCCTGGAAAGCTTTGAGTCTTTATTTGAGGTCCGTTTTGCATCTAGTTTTCTTCCTTTTAACTTGCGATATGGGTTCTTTGCATTGAGAAGCATTTTTCCTACAAAATATAAGAAGCATCAATTCTTAAAGAATAAAGATGAATTAATCTGCAAATTAATATTTTTATTGATATGTTTATGATACTTATCATGGTCCATGCCAGATAATGATCCCTACAAAATGGTGGTTCATACTGAATAATATTTGTGCCAACTAATGCACCATACCAACTAATGGTCCATGCCAAAAATGGTTCATGCGAACCATTTTTAACAAATAATGCACTATGCCCCTTATGTTATTAGAAAAATTATTGTTCCAATTTTCATCCTCTTATGCATGATACCTACTTTGCTTAAAATATTGTCCATCAATTTTTTATCAAGTATCAAACAATAATCTGTGCCTACTATACACCATGCCAGCTAATGGTCCATGCCAACTAATGCACCATGCTATCTATTTGTTTTATTGATTGTGAGCATATGCTATTTTGTAAGTCTGATTATGCCATCTATGTCATAAATTTTATAGAGAGTATGGTGATAGGGACCTAGATCATGACTATAGATGCTCGTATGCTGGAGTTGCATAATAGATATGCTACGCAGGTGATCATAAAGGGTCATGAAGTGGCATCATCATCCTAGTTTGCTTTGTATGCATTATGAATAAACTTGCATGAACCTTTTTTGCTGCAATAAAAATTTTATGACAGTTGCAATGAAACTATTATTGATGCAATGGAACTATTATTTCCATGTATGAACATATTTTGTCATAGGTGAATTGATTGTCTACTCTTCTGACCATTGCAATAGATCTAATAATATCTGAGTTTGTTCTCCATGGTGCTTTGAACTTGTTAATAGGTTGGTGTGACCATGTTTATTGATAGATCATCTGATTTTTCTATTCTACAGTTAGTAATGATCATATGTTTATTCAATTCTGTTATTATTTCCTAAGTGAATTTGTGTTTGAAGCCATAAAAGTTAATTTGTGCTTATTTCCAAGGGGTCGTTTTTGTTGTGTATTTTGGATTTTGAAACCAATGGCATGTTGATTATTATACTAACTTTGTTTGTGATCATTTATAAGTTTTAATATTATTCATTAATAAATTTGCATTTGCTCCATCAAGCGAATTTGTATCACCTCATGATAGACAATTAATGGAGAGGAGGATGAACACTAATTTTTGGTAGAATAAACATAAAATATGCAAAAATAAATACAAACTCTTCAAGGTAAATACAAACATCCCAAGGATAAATCCAAACCTAGGAAGTTGTATTGTTGTCTCGCATGGGACCATGTCAGGATAAATACAAAGTATCCTAAAATAAACAAAAACTCCATATAATAAATAAAAACTTCCTAATATAAATACAAACTCTACAGCGATAAACACAAGCCACCTAGAATAAACACAAATTTAGCCTCTAAAACTTGGGTCATCAAGGTCCCACCATGATAAACAATAAGAAAGGAGGATAAACACTAACTTCTAGCGGAATAAACATAAAATATGTGAGGGTAAGCACAAGCACTCCAGAGTAAACACAAACAAATCTATGATAAATACAAACCTAAGAAGTTGCTCCCTGTCTTGTATGGAACCATGTCAGGATAAACATAAACTCCATAGAACAAACAAAACTCTATATAATAAATATAAACTCTGTGGCAATAAATACAAACTGGCCAGAATAAATACAACTTGACCTCCAAAGCTTGGGTTATCCAAAGGTCCTACCACGATAAACAATAAGAGAGGAGGATATATAAAGATTAACTTCTGATGGAATAAATATAAAATATATGAGAATAAATACAAACCCTCTAGAGTAAATACAAATTGGCCTAAGATAAATACAAACCTAGAAGTGACTCTCTGTCTTGTATAGAACTATGCCAAGATAAATGCAAACTATCTCCGAATAAATATAAACTCTATATAATAAAAAGAAACTCCATATAATAAATATAAACTACATGGCAATAAAAACAAACTGTCTAAAATAAACACAAACTTGGCCCCCAAAACTTAGATCATCCAAGGGTACCCCATGCTAAACAACAAAAACAGAGGATAAACACTAACTTCTGATAAGATAAACATAAACCCCATGGAAATAAACATAAATTCTCCAAAGTAAACACAAACATGCCTAGGATAAACAAAAGTTTAAGGAGTTGCTCTCTATCTTGTATGGGACCATGCCAGGATAAAGATAAACTATCTTCGAATAAATACAAACTCCATATAATGAACAGAAACTTCATATAATAAATACAAATTCTATAGCAATAAATACAAACTATTCAAAATAAACACAAACTTAGCCTCCAGAACTTGGGTCATCTAAGGTTCCTCCCGTACTAAACCATAAAAGAGAAGGATAAATACTAACTTCTGATAAGATGAACACAAATCTATAGAAATAAATACAAACTCTCTAGAGTAAACACAAACAGGTCCAAGATAAATACAAATATAGAGAGTCACTCTCTATCTTGTATTGAATCCATGCTAGGATCAACACAAGCTATTACAGAATAAATACAAACTCCATATAATAAACAAAAATTCTTTAAAATAAATACAAACTCTATAGTGATAAATACAAACTATTCAGAATAAATACAAACTTGGCCCTTAAAACTTGGGTCATCCAAGGATCCCTTCATAATAAACAATAAGAGAGAGGATATATACTAACTTCTGATAGAATAAATATAAAGTATATGAGAATAAATACAAACTCTTTAGAGTAAATATATATAGGCCTAGGATAAAAATCTAGGAAGTTGCTCTCTATCTTGCATGGGACAATGCATAAACACAAATAGTCCCAGAATAAACATAAACTCTATATAATCAATAGAACTCCCTAACATAAGTTTTATGTCAATAAATAGAAACTATCCAAAATAAACATCAATTCAGTCCCCAAAAATCATCGAGTTTATATTTATTCTAGGTAGTTTATGTTTATTTCCATAGAGTCTATATTTATTATATGGAGCTTCTATTTATTATATGGATTTTATGTTTATCTTGCATGGTTTCATTCAAGATGGAGAGTGTTGGTGCGAAATTTGGTTGACGCTGGATCAAGCTAGAGTTGAGGAAGAAGAGGTCACCGTCGGTGATCTGCAAAATAAAGTTTCATCCGGAGTCGGTGGTGGTGGCTCCGGTAGGACCCTCCGATGATCAAGTCAACTCTTCTGACCAACAGGAATGGAGTGCTCAAGAAAAAATTCAACAGAGTTTTGAAAAGGAGAAGAGAGCTTAGAGAAAATATATCTGGAGGGTCTCTTCTATAGACAGAGCCTAGAGCAGACTGATAGTGACAAGCATAGTCATCCGATAGCTAATCGCTCGAGGCGATGTGGGATTTGTTACAGAGAGGGGCATCATCTGTAGCAGACTGATAGTGACAGTCGTAGCCATCTGATAGCGGGCCACTCAGAGTCGCATGAGATTTATTATGGAGAGGGGCATCGCCTGTAGCAGACTGATAGTGATAGCCGTAGTTGTCCGGTACTGAGTCGCTCGAAGCCATATGAAGTTTGTTATGGAGAGAGGTATCCATTGTCATGATGTGTCCATTTGTCGAGATTTAATAGTCGAAGTTCGGAAGAAGCAGGCATCAATTGGTGAAGAGCTTTGACATACATCGATTCCAGAGGAGTTTGGACTCTTAAAGAAAATATGACTAGAGAAGATCATCCAGAAGGAATGCTAGTTGAAATCTGAAAGTAATCCATTGGAGGAATCCAAATGAAGTTTACTGATGGAGAAGTCCAGAAGGAGTCCGACTGAAGAAGAGGTCCAGAAGGAGTCTAATTGATGAAAAAGTTTGGAAGAAATCCGACTGATGGAGAAGTTTGGCTGAAGGAGAAGTCTGAAAGAAGTTCAGTTGAAGAAGAAGTTAGAAAGAAGTTCGACTACTGGAGGAGTCCGAAAGGAATTCAGCCATTGGAGGAGTTTGACTGCTGGAGGAGTCCGAGAGGGATTCGATTGTTGGAGGAGTTCGGCTACTGAAGGAAGAATTTCTGATCGAAGCTCTTTCATGATTATCAATTATATTAGGCTAAGCATCAGACCGAACTTCGATGGGAATGGATTTATCCCCAACACTAGTCCCCCCACTCCTGAGTTCAAAATTCAAAGGAAGGGAGTACAAAAAAAATGACTGTCGAAGTTCTTTTTCGGACTCTACACCCATTGAGGTTGAAGCTCGGGGGAGACCTTATCTTCTGTTGAAGTCGAAGCTTGAAAGAGATCTTATCTTCCATTAAGGTTGAGAGAGGTCTTATCTTCTTTTGAAGTTGAAGCTAGAAGAAGATCTTATCTCCAGTCAAGGTTGAAGGAGATCCTATCTTCTATCGAGATTGAAGCTCGGAGGAGATCTTATCTCCAACCGAGGTTGAAGAAGATCTTATCTCCTTTTGAAGTTAAAGCTTGGAGGAGATTTTATCTCTAGCCAAGGTTGAAGAAAATCTTATCTTCTATTGAAGTTGAAGCTCAGAAAAGATCTTATCTTCCATTGAGGTTGAGAGAGATCTTATCTTCTTTTGAAGTTAAAGCTCAGAAAAGATCTCATCTCTAGCCAAGATTGAAGGAGATCCTATCCTCTGTCAAGGTTGAAGCTCGAGGAAGATCTAATTTCCAGCCGAGGTTGAAGTAGATTGATAAGTGGTAAAAATATACTAATAAAAATATTAAATTATAAAATAAATTAATTTATTTCTTTAGAAATTGATATTTTTATTAATCTTATGCAGGAAAGAAGGTCAGCAATGTGAAGATCTTATTTTTCTAGTTCAGATGAAATAAATTTTAGGCAAAACGGACTTCAAACAAGCCCAAAATTGAATTTCAAAAATAAAAAAAATCCGGTTCGGTTCAAATTGATTCAAAAAATCAGCTCAGCAGACCGCCCAGCTCGACTGCATCAGCAGACCGACCCGTCGATGCAGTGCTGACATCAGGATGATGTCAGCATTTTTCATGGTGCATGGTGGACCGACATGAGGGCATTTCAGAAAATTCACATGAAGAAGCGCGCTTTGATTAGCTGAAGAACGCGATGATCCACGCAAAATCGAGCTCGTGCATGGTCTAAAGAGGGCAATTTGGAAATTTTGTCTAATCCAACGGGCGCCACTCACTGAGACTTGATCGGATGGCCAAAACAAATGAACTAACGAACGGCATCCATAGCTCCCGGTCGAGATCCAACGGCTGAGATTCATTCCGATGTTAAACTAAAGATCAGAAGCCTTCTTTGTGCACGATCAGACAGCCCAGATTCAATCTAATGCTTGATCCAATGGCTGGCATAAAATCTGACTTGATCTGAATATTTTAAAGGATTTTTAAGTGGTTTTTGGATCATTTGATCAACATCTAACAGTCAGAATCATCCAGATCCTAATTTGAGTTATTGTGGGAGTCTTAAACCTAGTTTTCAAAGGAAAAATTGATCTTTGGGCTATAAAATCTGCTGTTGCCGTAGAATAAAAAGAGAAAGTAAGAGAAGAAAAAGAAGAGAAGTTAGAGAGAAAAAGAGAAAAAGGAAGAGAGTCAGAGAAATAGAATAAAAAAAAAAGAGAAAGAGAGGAGAGAGGTAGAAAGGGAAGATAGATTTGTGAGAGAAAGAAAAGGATTTTTGATTTCTTTCGACAATCAAGACATCGATCAAGGAGCATCTTCTTTTTCACCAAGTTCTCCACACCAAGAGCAACGAACAATCAATTTCAGCAATCAAACAGTCTAATTTCTTTATGCTTTTTATTTTATTTGCTGTTTTTGAACTTGTTATCATGAACTAAATTTTCTTTTACTAAGGCTAAGGTGTAGCCACTCTTTTGATGCAATATTCAGTATGATTTATTTTTAAATTTTATTCATGAGGAGTATATAAATCTGATCTTAATGCTTTTAGATTACTGACCATCTTCTAATTGATCTGATGAACATAGATGTTATGAACCAAGTACACCTATGTTAGTGCTTCTTGATTATATACCTTGTATTATGAATCAAATTAGAATTCATATGCATGCAGGAATTTTAGTGCACTTTAGACGCAGCGTATTTTAATTAGAGGGTTTCACAAAACTTAATGCATTAATATTTATTTAAATTACACCTAGACCAAAGGGTAATTAATAAATATTGATAGTTTTGCTATGCCTGGACCAAAGGGTAGTGAATAAATTAGGAGACTCCACCATCACATGAAATAAAATTAATCTAATAATCTGAATATTATATTGACTGAGTTGGTGAATCGATTACCTTAGTAATCCATTGCTCTTAAGTTTAAAACCCTAATAATTACACTCTCTCTATTTTCTTAAAAATTTTTAATTATTTCTTTATTTTGTTCTTTAATTTCTTAATCTTATAAATCGGTCTTCTAAATAAAGAATAGGAAAAATCTTTTCAGTACTTATTTTCCAATCCTCTAGGGATGATACTCTACTCATTCATTTTATTACTTGATCGACTGGTGCACTTGCCATAGCTATAAATTAGCACGCATCAAGTTTTTGGTGTCGTTGTCGGAGATTGTGTCTAAAATAATATTGAAATTTTGATCCTAGCTTTACTTTAGAAATTTATTTTTAATTTTTATTATTTTAAAAAAAAATTATTTAGTGTATGACATGTACTGGATATAGTAACTTACTACCTTTAGATCCAAAAATTGAAAGGACCATTAGAAGACTACAATAAGAAAGAAATATGGCAGCCGAAGATCCTAACGACATCAATCTAGGATTGGATATGGCGACTGAAGGACAGCATGAAGCTATTCGATCAGTACATCATCCATTAAATGATTATATCACACCATTTGTAGCCGATGCAGCTTCGAGCATCAGAAGACCGCCTGTACGAGCAAACAACTTCGAAATAAAATCGACGATGATCCAGATGATTCAATCAACTGTCCAATTCAGTGGACACGTGCATGATGATCCGAATGCCCATATTTCTAATTTTCTTGAACTTTGCGATACTTTTAAAATTAATGGGGTGTCGGATGATGCTATTAGATTAAGATTATTTTCTTTCTTTTTATGGGACAAAGCTAAAAGTTGGCTTCATTCTCTTCTTGTAGGTTCTATCACAACTTGGGATGTCCTAGTCCAAAAATTCTTAGCCAAGTACTTTGCACCTTCCAAGACTGCCAAAATGCGCAATGATATCACTTCTTTTATGCAGATGGATATGGAGATACTATATGAGGCTTGGGAGCATTTCAAGGAACTGCTGAGGAGATGTCAACATCATCAACTATCTGTATGGCTTTAGGTACAAACTTTCTATAATGGTTTATCTCCTACTAATCATTCTATGATTGATGCAGCAGCAAAAGGAACCATTAACCGAAAAATGAAGGAAGAAGCCTTCGATCTGATTGATGAGATGGCATCAAATAGCTATCAGTGGCAGACAGAATGCAAGATGCCAAAAAGACTAGCAGTTGTGCAGGGAGTAGATTGCATGCCAACCTTATTAACTAAAATTGCAGTCCTTAGAGCCGAAGTCAACAACTTGAAGGGAACAGCTATGCATATTCAGAGCATCATCTATGACCTATATGGAGGAGGACACGATACGAGCAATTGCCAGATAGATAATCCTTTTGCTAAAACAACTAATATAGCTAATTATATTAGTAATTTTTTCAGACCGCAACAAAACAATCCCTACTCCAACACATACAATCAAAGGTGGAGGCAGCACCCAAATTTCTCATGGAGCAATCAAAATGCAGCACAACAACCACCCTCGAGATTCCAAGTACCTGAAAAGAAGTCCAACATGGAAGAGCTGATGGTCAAATTTATGCAAAACCAAGAAGCAACTATAAAAAATTTGGAAGCCAAACTTAGGCAGGACCAAACAGCAGCAATTCAAAATTTGGAGATATAAATATGTCAAATGGCTAAAATAATCTTCGAGAGACCTCAAGGATCCTTGCTGAGCAACACGGAGACCAATCCAAAGGAGCAAGTCAATGCTATCACCCTAAGAAGTAGTACAAAGTTGGATGAGCCACATTAGAAGAAAGAGACTAAAGAGCCAACTATAAATAAGAAACCATCAACTAAAATTCGTCAATCACCAAAACAACCAGCAGATGGATGGTCTCCAGGTATATGATTTGCTGATCCAAATGTGAAGCCCTACGTGCCGCCACTACCATTCTCAGAGAGACAAATATAGCATCCAGATAAGAAATTTTCTAACTTTTTCAAAATTCTAAAGAATTTACATATTAATATTTCTTTTGTAGATGCTATTACTCAAATGCCCAGGTATGCCAAGATTCTCAAAGAAATCCTAACAAATAAGAAAAAGCTGAAGGAGCATGAGAGAATAAATTTGAATGAAGAATGCTCAGCAATACTTCAAAATAAATTATCATAGAAGCTAAAAGATCCAGAAAGTTTTACTATCTCCTGCATTATTGGTGATTGTAGTTTTGATAAAATTTTATGTGATTTAGGAGCAAGTATTAATCTCATGTCTTTTTCTATTTTCAGAAAATTGGGTCTAGGAGAACCGAAACCCACCACTATTACTCTTCAATTAGCCGATAGATCCATTAAATATCCAAGAGGTATAGTGGAGGATGTCTTGGTAAAGGTAAATGAGTTTATTTTCCTTGTTGATTTTATTATTCTTAATATGGAAGAAGATTATGATGTACCCCTTATTTTAGGGAGACCCTTTTTAGCTACTGGAGGAGCTTTAATAGATGTTCAATAAGAAAAATTAATTCTTAGAGTCCAAGATGAACAAGTTACTTATAATGTTTTCAAAGATACTAAACATCCTGATGATAATCAAACTTATTTTCTAATTGATATTATTGATAATTCAGTATATGAGAATTCTATAGAAAATAGGTTTGAGACTATAAAAGCTAGCAATGTCCAATTGAAAGAGGACTCGACCAAACATGAAAGTATTTCAATTGAAGTTGCACCAGATTGATCCACTTTAGAACTCAAAGAAAGTCAAGCTGAAGACTATAAATCAAAACTACTAGATAAATTATTTCTTTTCCTTTTAGTTTTGATCATTTTTCTTTTATTTTTCCGTAATTTATTGTTGCTCTTTTACTGCTTTGGTGTGTATTTTCAATTTTGTAGAGAAAAATCAATGAGAGCTCAAGCAAAATTTCAAAGCTCTAAAGAACCAGACTGAACCAAATCAGGTGTATTCCTTCCTATCCTTTATTGCACCCTTTATTTTTCTTTCTCCTTTAAGACAATATAGAATAAGTTAGGAGATTAAAAATATATATATATATAAAATAATAATTAAAAAAAAACTATGTTTTAAGAAGAAAATTTTGAGCAAGATAGACTGGACAAGTGATGAAAGATAGAATTATTTGCTAATGAATATAACGAGTTAAAGAAGTAGATTAGTTAGCCAACTTTTAGCAGCCTACTTAGGTCATTAAAAGACTATGAGCACTTCTAATTGCACATGCACACTAACAAGGCAAAGTAGGTATTGATTATAAGGCTAACTGAGGATTCAATTATCACTAAAAATTGGTAATTAATATACATTCTAATCAAAAAAATTTGAATTTAAGGAAAGAGCTATCTGCCTAAAAATAAAGTACAAAAGATAGAGTATATGTGGATTGCCCAAAGCCTAGCAACTGGGTCTCTGCACCTAGGTCAAGTGTGAAAATTCACGTAAAATGATGAAGGAAAGGCCAGAATGCTTAGCACGATAAAAAAAATGAATAAAAAAAGAAGGCAGTGTGAAAGCTACCTTAATTCATGAGTATAAAATTAAGAATGCATAAAAAATTGACCAAAATAGGTGATAAGAGAGGATACTTTTATTTTTTTAATTTAATACTGAAATGCTAAAGTTAGTCATCACGAATACAAGTGCTATAGATCTTTGATGTACTCTAAGAAAGTTTTTAATTATATTAACTAAAAAATTTACTTCTGAAGCTCAATGCTTAGTTAGCAGTATTTTCTAAACTTTTTGATCTTTAGTCCTAGATTTTATCTTTGTGATGGATAATCTTATTGAAACATGATATTAAATAAAACATTGCTAACGGATAAGCAATGACTAAGTTGGAGGGTGTGATAAGTGATAAAAATATACTAATAAAAGTATTAAATTATAAAATAAATTAATCTATTTCTTTAAAAATTGATATTTTTATTAATCTTATGCAGGAAAGAAGACCACCAATATGAAGATCTTTTTTTTTTAGTTTAGATGAAATAAATTTCAGGCAAAATGGACTTCAAACGAGCTCGAAATTGAATTTCAAAAAAAAAAAATCTGGTTCAGTTCAAATCGGTTTAGAAAATCGGCTCAGCAGACCGCCCGACTCGACTGCATCAGCAGACCGACCCACCGATGCAGCACTGATGTCAGGATGACGTCAGCATTTTTTGCAGTGCATGGTGGACCGACATGAGGGCATTTCGAGAATTTCACATGAAGAAGCGCGCTCCGATTGGCTGAAGAACACGACGGTCCATGCAACATTGAGCTCGCGCATGGTCTACAGAGGGCAATTTGGAAAGTTTGTCTGATCCAACGGGCGCCATTCACTGAGACTTGATCGAATGGTTAAAACGAATGTGCTGACGAACGGCATCCGTAGCTCCCGATTGAGATCCAACGGTTGAGATTCATCCCGACATTAAACTAAAGATCAGAAGCCTTCTTTGTGCACGATCGGACAGCCCAGATTCAATCTAATGCTTGATCCGATAGCTGGCATAAAATCTGACTTGATCTGGGATGTTTTAAAGGATTTTTAAGTGGTTTTTGGACCGTTTGATCAACATCTAATGGTTAGAATCATCCAGATCCTAATTTGAGTTATTGTGGGAGTCTTAAACCTAATTTTCAAAGGAAAAATCAATCTTTGGGCTATAAAATTTGCTGTTGCCGTAGAATAAAAAGAGAAAGTAAGAGAAGAAAAAGAAGAGAAGTTAGAGAGAAAAGGAGAAAAAGGGAGAGAGTCAGAGAAATAGAATAAAAAAAAAGAGAAAGAGAGGAGAGAGGTAGAAAGAGAAGATAGATTTGTAAGAGAAAGAAAAGAAAGAACTTTTAATTTTTGATTCTTTTCTTTCGACAAACAAGACATCGATCAAGGAGCATCTTCTTCTTCACTAAGTTCTCCACATCAAGAGCAACGGACAATCAATTTCAGCAATCAAACAATCCAATTTTTTTATGCTTTTTATTTTATTTGCTATTTTTGAACTTATTATCATGAACTAAATTTTCTTTTACTAAGGCTAAGGTGTAGCCACTCTTTTGATGCAATATTCGGTATGATTTATTTTTAAATTTTATTCATGAGGAGTATATGAATCTAATCTTAATGCTTTTAGATTACTGGCCATCTTCTAATTAAATCTAATGAATATAGATGTTACGGACCAAATACATCTATGTTAGTGCTTCTTGATTATATACCTTGTATTATGAATCAAATTAGAATTCATATGCATGCAGAAATTTTAGTGCGCTTTGGATGCAGCGTATTTTAATTAGAGGATTTCACAAAACTTAATGTATTAATATTTATTTAAATTACACCTGAACCAAAGGGTAATTAATAAATATTGATAGTTTTGCTATACCAAGACTAAAGGATAGTGAATAAATTAGGAGACTCCACCGTCACATGAAATAAAATTAATCTAATAACCTGAATATTGTATTGACTGAGTTGGTGAACTGATTGCCTTAGTAACCCATTGCTCTTAAGTTTAAAACCCTAATAATTACACTCTCTCTATTTTCTTAAAAATATTTAATTATTTTTTTTATTTTATTCTTTAATTTCTTATTCTCATAAATCGATCTTCTTAATAAAGCATAGAAAAGAGCTTTTTAGTACTTATTTTTCAATCCTCTAGGGACGATACTCTACTCATTCACTTTATTACTTGATCGACTGGTGTACTTGCCATAGCTATAAATTAGCACGCATTAGAGATCTTATCTTTTTTTGAAGTTGAAGCTTAAGGAAGGTCTTATCTCCAATCGAGATTGAAGGAGATCTTATCTTCTATTGAAGTTGAAGCTCGGAGGAGATCTTATCTCCGGTCAAGGTTGAAGGAGATCTTATCTTCTATTAAGGTTAAAGGAGATCTTATCTCTGATTGAAGCTCGAGGAAGATCTTATCTCCAACCGAGATTAAAGCTCGGAAAAGATCTTATCTCCAGCCGAAGTTGAAGCAAATCCTATCTTCTGTTGAAGTTGAAGCTCAGAAAAGATTTTATCTCCGATCGAGGTTGAAGGAGGTCTTATGTCCTGTTGAGGTTGAAGCTTGGGAGAGATCTTATTTTCAGCTGAGGTTGAAGGAGATCTTATCTCCTATTGAGGTTGAAGCTCGAGGAAGATCTTTATCTTCAGCCGAGATTGAAGCTTGGGGAAGATCTTATCTCCAGTCGAGGTTGAAGGGAGATCCTATCTTCTGTTGAAGTTGAAGCTCGGAGGAGATCTTATCTTCGATCGAGGTTGAAGCTCGGGGGAAGATTTTATCTCCGACCGAGGTTGAAGTTCGAGAAAGATCTTATCTCCAGTCGAGGATGAAGGAGATCCTATCTTCTGTTGAAGTTGAAGCTTGGAGGAGATCTTATCTCCGACCGAGGTTGAAGAAAATCTTAGCTTCGGTTGAAGCTCAGAGAAGATCTTATCTCCAATTGAGGTTGAAGCTTGGAGGAGATCTTATCTCCAATCGAGGTTGAAGGAGATCCTATCTTCTGTTGAAGTTGAAGCTTGGAAGAGATCTTATCTCTGATCGAGATTGAAGGAGGTCAAAGCTCGGAAGAGATCTTATCTCCAACCAAGGTTGAAGGAGATCTTATCTCCTGCAGAGGTTGAAATTTGGAGAAGATCTCATCTCCACCCGAGGTTGAAGGAGATCTTATCTCTTATTGAAGTTAAAGCTGGGAGGAGATCTTATCTCCAACCGAGGTTGAACGAGATCTTATCTTCTATTGAGGTTGAAACTCGAGGAAGATCTCATCTCCAACCGAGTCAAAGCCTCTCTTCTCACCTCATCTAAAATGAACGAGGCCTTCGACTTTGTTCACATTAGGATGAGGTTCTCCTCCTATTCCTAACGGACTATAGGAGCACATAAGGGGCATTATCGGGGCCTCTCCTCTCATCTCATCTAAAATGAATGAGGCCTTTGACTTTGTTCACATTAGGATGAGGTTCTCGTCCTATTTCTAACGGGCTATAGGAGCACATAAGGGCCATTGTTAGGGCATCTCTTCTCACCTCGTCTAAAATGAACGAGGCCTTCGATTTTATTCATGTTAGGATGAGGTTCTCCTCCTATTCCTAATGGACTGTAGGGGCACATAAGAACCATTATCGGGGCCTCTCTTCTCACCTCATCTAAAATGAATAAGGTCTTCAACTTGGTTCACGTTAGGACGAGGTTCTCCTCCTATTCCTAACAGACTGTAAAGGCATATAAGGACCGTTGTCAGGACCTCTCTCCTCATCTCATCTAAAATGAATTAGGTCTTCGACTTTGCTCACGTTAGGATGAGATTCTCCTCCTATTTCTAACAGACTGTAGGGGCACATTAGGGCCGTTGTCAGGATCTCTTCCCTTATCTCATCTAAAATGAACGAGGCCTTCGACTTACTCATGTTAGGATGAGGTTCTCCTCCTATCCCTATCATGGCAATAGGGGTGCAAATGGGCCATTAAATAGGCCTCTTCCCTTCTCCTATCTTAAATAATCGGAGGCCTTTGACTTGCTCATGTTAGGATGAGGTTCTCCTCCTGTTCCTAACATGGCACTAAGGGCACAAATGAGCCATTGAATGAGCCTCTCCCCTCCTTCTATCTTAAATAATCGGAGGTCTTCGACTTGCTCATGTTAGGACGAAGTTCTCCTCCTATTCCTAACATGGCATTAGAGATACAGATGGACCATTGAATGGACCTCTCTCTTCCTCCTATCTAAAATAATTAGAGGTCTTCGACTTGCTCATGTTAGGATGAGGTTCTCCTCCTATTCCTGACATAGCATTAGGGGCACAGATGGGCCATTGAACGGGCCTCTCACCTCCTCCTATCTTAAATAATCAGAGGTCTTCGACTTGCTTATGTTAGGATGAGGTTCTCCTCCTATTCCTAACATGGCAATAGGAGCACGGATGGGCCATTGAACGAGCCTCTCTCCTCCTCCTATCTTAAATAATTAGAGGTTTTCGACTTGCTCATGTTAGGATGAGATTCTCCTTCTGTTCCTAACATGACAATAGGGGCATAAATGGGCCATTGAATGGGCCTCTCTCCTCCTTCTATCTTAAATAACTGGAGGTCTTTGACTTGCTCATGTTAGGACGAGGTTCTTGTCTTATTCCTAACATGGCACTAGGGGCATAGATGGGCCGTTGAATGGACCTCTTTCCTCCTATCTTAAATAATCGGAGGTCTTCGACTTGCTCATGTTAGGATGAGGTTCTTCTTCTGTTACTAACATGATCACTTTTGATTGCTTCTTTCCTGTCGTCACATAATTTTTACACCAAAAGACAATAATATTGAGATGGAGGAGTTTTATTGAAGAAAAATTATTGGTAGTATATTCTTAAATTTTTTAAATTTTAAGATCGTGGGAGCATTGTTCCTCCAAGCTCCTTCAGGCGATAAGCTCCAGACTGGATGACCTCCTCTATTTCATATGGGTCTTCCTAATTTGAGGTAAGCTTTTCTTGACTCTAAGGCTAAGAGATGACAGCTCGTCGAAGAATTGTCCCCGAGAGATAGTGTTGATGATGCCAAGAGGTGGTCGATCTTCTTGTTGTTCCTCTCTTCTTGGTGGTTCTAGCTGCGGTAGTGCCCTCGGTCGATCTTCTCTTGCTTCAGACCGACGTCTGAGGAATTGACCTAACCGACCTCTCCTGATGAGCTTCTCGATCTCATCTTGGAGCTGAATGCATTCTTCAATATCATGGCCGTGGTCATGATGGTAGAGATAGTATTTGCTAGAATTGCACTTGCTAAAATGAGTGCGCTTGCTTTCAGGCCTCGGCAGTTGCTTCTTGATCTCCATTAATACTTGCATTTTTGGGGTATTGAGGAAGGCATAGTTGTGAAACCTTCTGGGGAGAGAACTTCATCGTGCCCTTCTGTCGGGGCTTTCTTGACGACGAGCTTGAGGAGGAGTTCGAGCTTGCTTGTGCTCGGGAGGAGTCCGTGAGCATGGCCGAACTTCATTCGATCCTCCATTAGCCATGGATTTATTAGACTCGCCTGCCTGCCACTCTCCTATGACTTTCTTATCTTTCAATTTGAAGGTTTCTTTCACTCGGACATATTCTTTAGCCCGAGCTAGCAGATCGATAAAGTTCCTAGGATACTTCTTCTCCAGGGAGAATATCAAATCATTCTTCTAAAGGCTATCCTTGAGTACGGTCATTGAAACAAATTGATCTAAGTTCCGGACCTCTAATGCAGCAACATTAAATCAGATGACATAAGCCCAGATAGATTCTCCCTCTTTCTGCTTGATATTTATCAGAAAATCCAAACCTCGATGAGGACATCGGCTGCTAATGAAGTGAGCTGCAAACTGATGTTTCATCTGGTCAAAAAAGAAGATGGTATTCGGCTTAAGTGCTAAGTACCAATTTCTTGCTGCTCCTTTTAAGGTAGACAAGAAAGCTCGGCATAAGATGGCATCTGGTATGCTGTGGAGTAGCATCATGGTTCGGAAGGCCTCCAGGTGATCGATCGGATCAGAGATTCTGTCGTAGCTTTCAAATTGGAGGAGCTTGAAGTTCGGCAAAATGGGCTCTTACATAATTCGGGAAGAGAAAGGAGGATCAGTGCAGACGTCATCATGGTGAGTTGGGATGACGTGGCAGAGTTCCTCAATCCACTAGTCCATCTTCGTAGTTTTTGAACAAGGATGTCATCTCGATCGTAGATCTTGGTGAAGGTAAAAACCCTATTTTCTGGGCCAGATTCATTCAGATCTGATTAGATCAAGAGGAATATTTCAAAAATTTTCTCTTAAATCTAAATCAGATCTGAGACTCTTCAGATCTAATTTTATTAATTTGATAAAATAAAATAAAAATAAAATAAAATAAATCTAATTTAATTATACCTTATTATGGGTAATCCTATTATCCTATGATGATCCCGATATTTGCCTGAGGTTCTGGATGTAGCCACGCAAGCACCTGGCCTCTATCGGTATCCACTCAAATAGGATCTAGAGATCTTCTCCTTTTCAATCTATACTCTAAAGATCAGATCTGGATCTGATCTTGAAGATCTTCAAAACACCTTTTGAAGATCGGGTGTTGTCTCTTGCAGTAGTGCTGTCTTCTTATTTTCTTATCGACTTTCTCTTGCTTGGATTGCACCAAATTGAAGCCCAAAACTTTTGGATATAGAGAAAAGAGAGAGAATCTAAAGGAGGCATGGAGAAGGAGAGAGAGGGGCTATGTGGCATGGGCAAGGGGTAGAAGCTCTCAATCTTAGGCACAGATAGGGTTTATATAGACCTTGCTATGCCATGCAATGCCACATCATCCCAGCCAATCATGGCTCTTTATGCAATCAGATCTAAATCTGATTAGTGGAATGACATCATCTGATCCAATCAGATTAGAGTCCCTCACAAACCTCTTTAGGTAGCGCCAAGACTAGTCAAAGAAGAGTCTTTGGCACCACTCAAGTAGAGAGCATGAAGCAACTGGAGTCCCATCCGTATGGGACTCCAATCTTTATCCTCTTTGGGTGCACGCCTCCCTAGGCATGCACCTCCTCCCTTTCCTCCTTTTAGTAGGGGGACAAAGCCCCATCTACTCTCCTATGGGTGCATGACATATGGATAGTTGTCTAAGTATCAAGGATCAACTTTTGACCAAAGTCACATAACAAGATTTAGCAGATGATGAAAAATAGCAGGTGTTGTCTCAAATTTATCTTATAAATTAAGATAATCATTTTTTGATCTGGACAAGCTCAAGCCAGACTAAGTAAAGATTTCTGAGTAAGCTCAAATACATTTGGCTCAGTCGAGACAACTTTTAATGATTGTTGAAGGAGAATATCAAGCTCAATTATATGCTAGCATAATTTTCTTGATTCTAATTGAATCTTATTCAAATCAATTGAACTGGATTAGTCCAATTGATGATATCCAAATCCAAATTCTTATTTGTGTGATCCAGTTAGATTCAGTTCCGTATGGTAATGAAATATATCATGATCTCTATCATTGTCATCATCGAAATACCTTTCGATGAATCAAAACTTTTCGAATTCAGACAACTAGTATGATCGATCATCCAAATCATTCTAATTGCTCCCAAAATCCACCAGTGACACCTAGCAGCATATGGTGGTAACCCATCAAAATTAAAAATGAACCTCTCGATGCAGTTACCTATGTGATTAAGTTTCTTTATCTTGAGTCTCGATTAGATTAGGGTTAAGGTAATTTCGTCAATCCCTAATTTTCATCATATGAATTAATCATTCAATTCAAGTCCGATGTAAAAACTCTAATAGAAACTCTTTCTATCATTTCACTATGCCATGGCTATGGGCTTATGGACTTGATTCTCATGATCATCATAGGGCTGCTCCTCATCTACCGAGATAGATAGATCTTCTATTGGTATAATCTAATTTCTACAATGAACATGCTATAGCCAACATACACCTTAGGATTCTGAATAGCTAGGAGATCGATTTTTGGAGTAGTCAAACTATAACACCCTCAAGGTGAACTATCGATGCACCTCAAATTAAAAAATCAGACACACCACTATAGCTTCGAGCCAGTCATTGATGAGAAGGTAGACTTCCTCATGACTGCTCGAGGTGGTCATGCTTAATGCCCTCATTCTCTAATGAGTACCTGTACTCTCGCTCCAGTGTCTTTACACCGTAAACTCAAAACTTATCTATCCTAAAGAAATGATCATACACCAATCTTTCGGATCAATCACCATCCTCATGATGATCCTATGGTTGGGAGCATTTTATGAGTTAATAATAAAAATTCATATCTTAAATTTTTAACTCTTGAAAATATGAACTATCATTACCATTAACTCAAGGGATGTATCATAGACACTTTCAAATACGCACTGTGATAAAAAATAACCCATTTTATTATTTATAGTCAAAATTATAATTTTGTCCTTAGATGTGTATTACAAGTGTTAGCCAATTTTGGCTTCTAGGGCATACATATTTAACAAACTCTCACTTGACCTAAAGCCAATTGGCTACAATTCTAAATTCCTTCTTCTCAAGATGGGTTTCGATCTTCTGCTGGCCTAATGGCTTTATGAGTAGATCTACCGCATTATCTATGGAGTTAACTCTTTTGACCTCGACATAACCTTTCTCGAGGTAATCACGGATGAGGTGGTATCGCTGCTCGATGTGCTTAGATTTTTTATGAGACCTTGGCTCCATAGCAAGGACTATGGTGCCATTATTATCGCAGTAGAGAGGAATGGCATCTGATGGCATCACTCCAATTTTTATGGTAAATTTTTTATACCAGAATGCCTCCTTCACAGCTTCTGATGCAGCGATGCACTCTGCTTTCATGGTGGAATCTACTATCACTGTCTGCTTGGAATTTTTTTAACTGACAGCACCATCATTACACACAAATCGACTCCTAGATGTCAACGTTCGATCATCTATATCGAACATAAAATCCGAGTCTGTATATTCTTAGACTTGGAGTTCTCCATTATCAAAAACTAATAACATATCCTTAGTTCTTCTCAAGTACTTAAGGATATATTTCATAGAAGTCTAGTGTTCTTCATCTGGATTTGACTGATATCTGCTCGTGACACTCACAGCATGGGCTATATCAGGTCATGTACATAACATGGCATACATAAGGCTCCCTACTGCTGAAGCATAAGGAATCTTGCTCATGCATTCTATCTCCTTAGGTGTGTTAGGGCACATCTTCTTAGAGAGATGAATGCCACGTCTGAAGGATACTAAACCCCTCTTGGAGTTTTTCATACTAAATTTCTTTAGCACTTCCTCTATGTACATCTTTTGTGAAAGACCTAGCATCCTATTCGGTTTATCTCTATAGACCTTAATTCCTAAAATGAAGGATGCTTCTCCTAGGTCTTTCATGGAGAATTCTTTTAATAATCATATTTTAACTATCATCAACATGGGAATATCATTTTCAATAAGAAGAATATCATCCACATATAGTATGAGGAAGATAATAGCACTCGCACTGATCTTTTTGAAAATACATGGTTTCTCCTCATTTTTGATGAAACCAAATAATTTGATATATCATTAAAACGAGTATTCTAGCTCCGAGATGCTTGCTTAAGTCCATATATAGATCTTTACAGCTTGCATACTTTGTAATCAGCATCACTGAATGTGAAACCTAGTAGTTGTTCTATATAGATATCTTCCTCAAGGTATCCATTTAAGAATGCCATTTTTATGTCCATTTGTCATATTTCATAATCAAAATAAGCTGCAATAGCAAGCAATGTATGGATGGACTTTAGCATAGCTACTGACGAAAAGGTATCCTGATAGTCAATGCCTTCGCACTAACTATACCCTTTTGCCACTAATCTGGCTTTGAATACCTCCACATTTTCATCTGCACCAATCTTTCTCTTGTAGATCTATTTACACCCAATAGGTACTATACCTTCTGATGGATCTACCAAGATTTAGACTTGGTTTGAGTGCATCGAGTCAATTTCTAAATTCATTGCCTCTAACCATTTCCCAGAGTCAATATCTGATATCGCCTCTTTATAGGTTTTGAGATCATCACCATGAACCCCATTACCTATGAGGAATATTTTTTGTACTTCCTCTGAAAAGTACCTAAGTACCTCTCAGGAGGATGAAAAATTCTTTTCGATCTACGAGGTAGAGGAGGTAGTGATTGTATTGGCTCAACCTGATTTGGTTCCATGGGGTCCTTAGCTCGTTGCTCTTATGAGACTTTCTCTTCGAGCTTGATCTGCTTTCCAATGCCGCTATCTTGAATAAACTATTTTTTAAGAAAGATGGCATGCCAACTCATAATTATATTATGATCTTCTAGAATATAGAAATAATATCCTAATGACTTTTTAGGATATCCTATAAATCGAGCTCTAAAGAATCTATACTCTAATTTATCCACTTATTGTCTTTTGACATGAGCCGGATAACCCCAAATTCTGAGATGACTCAAACTTGGTTTCTTACCATGCCATATCTCATACGGTGTGGTAGGAATGATTTTAGAGGGAACCCTATTCAGCATATATATAGCAGTTAACAACTATATCTCCAAAGAAAATCAGGAAGGTCTATGAAGCTCATCATGGATCGAATCATATCTAATGGGATCTGGTTCCTCCATTCTAAAATTTCATTGAGTGGAGATGTTTCAGGTGGAGTCCATTGAGAGATTATGCCATTTTGCTTGAGATAATCAAAAAATTTTCGACTAAGGTATTCACCACCTCGATCTAATCGAAGAATCTTAATGGATTTTTTAGTTTGCTTTTCTACTTCATATCTAAATTTCTTAAATTTTTCAAAAGCTTCAAACTTGTGTCTCATAAGATATCGTACCCATATCGAGATAAATCATCGATAAAAGTTATGAAGTAGACAAAGTTGCCTCTAGCTGGTACATCAAATGGGTCGCACACATCAGTATGTACTGGGTTAGTAGATTTATGGCCCTTTCCCCATGTCTTACAAAAGAGAGCTTAGTCATTTTGCCATGAAGACATAATTCACAAATTGGATATGACTCAAAAGTCAACAGACTCAATAGCTTAATTTTCTTCAATTTGTTACTCCTATCTTTTGCTATATGATCTAGTCTTAGGTGCCATAGATACCTATCATTTGGACTATTCCTAGGTCATTTTGATCTTATGGTATTCACGTTTTTCTCGAGATTAAAGATAGATACATCATTATGTAACTGATAGAGATCATTAATAAGAAAATTACTTGCAATTTTATTTCCTTCATAAAGAATATTACAATGGTCCTTAAGAAAACTAATTACATAGCCTTCTTGTACTAAACATGAAATAGAAATTAAATTTCTGCTTGCAACAGACACATAGTAATAATCCCTAAGTACTAAATCTAAGCTAGATGGTAGTCGAAGAGGATAGGTTTCCATGGCTACAGCAGCAACTCTTGCTCCATTTTTGACGCATAGGATCATTTCACCATCCCTCAGCCTCCTGCTATCCTCAAGATCCTGCATGAAAGCACATAAATGAGCACTAGAACTAGAATCAAGCATTCAATTGGATGCAAAAGAAATCGTAAGGTTAGATTCAATAACGAGCATACCTCCAAAAGGATCTATCTTCTTCTTATTCTTCAGGGTGGCCATTAACTCAAGGGATGTATCATAGATACTTTCAAATATACATTATGATAGAAAATAATCCATTTTATTATTTATAAATAAAATTATAATTTTATTCTTATATGTGTATTACAAGTGTTAGCTAATTCTGGCTTTTAGGGCACACATATCTAACACTTGGAAGGCTTCCAACTATAGATGGGGAAGGTCTCTTTCAAAGAAGAATAATGATTCAAACAAGGATCCTCTACTCTCTATTTTTTCTTTCCAAGGGTGATGGGTATACTAGCCTAGGTGCTCCTCCTTGGGACCAATTTTTGACATCTCGATGATGGGTTTCCTGATGGAACCACCATCGGGGGTTGCTGCATTGCTTGCACCATTTTGGTGAGGCCCTAAACTCGCAGCATCAGCAGGTTAAACTGCTCTGAATCTACCATGGCCATCGATGGAGGAGGAGACTAAAGTGCTGGTGATAGAGCAGGAATGGATGGATCTGGCTCAGATCCAATGGCAGAAGTGGTAGATCTTTAGGTAGTGGTCATCTTTGGAGGTATTTTTTGAGATTGAGGGAGAGGATGAAGATAAACCTTAAAAAAGAAGATCCATAAAATTGACTGAGTACTCTTTTAAGAACAAGCATACCTCAGGAACAGAGGACCCTTCCTCTAGCACCAATTTTGTTGGTGTGAAATCTGATTGACATCAAATCAAGCTAAAGTTGAGGAAGAAAAGATCGCCACTAGTGATCTACAAAATAAAGTTCCATCTGGTGTCGGTGGTGGTGGCTTCGGTAGGACCCTCCGACGATCAAGTCAGCTCTTCTGGCCAATAGGAATGGAGCGCTCAAGAAAAAATTCAGCAGAATTTTGGAAAGAAGAAGAGAGCTTAGAGAAAATATATCTGAAGGATCCCTTTTATAGATAGAACCTAGAGCAAACTGATAGTGATAGTCGTAGCCGTTCGATAGCTGATCGTGTGAAATTTGTTACAGAGAAGGGCATTACTTTTAGCAGACTAATACTGACAATCATAGTCGTCCGATAGTGGGCCGCTCGAAGCCACATGGGATTTATTATGGAGAGGGGTGCTGCCTATAGCAGATTGATAGTGACAGTCGTAGCTGTCCAATACTAAGTCACTCGAAACCACGTGGAGTTTGTTATGAAGAGAGATATCCATTGTCGTGATGTACCCATTCGTTGAGATTTAATAGTCGGAGTTCAAAGGAAGCAGGCATCGATTGGTGAAGAGTTTTGACATACATCAATTCTAGAGGAGTTCAAACTCCTAAAGAAAATACGGCTAGAGGGGATCATTTGGAAGGATGCTAGTTGAAATATGAAAGTAATTTATTAGAGAAATTCGGATGGAGTTTGACTGATGGAGAAGTCCAGAAAGAGTCCAACTGAAGAAGAAGTCCAGAAAGAGTCCGACTGATGGAGAAGTTCGAAAAGAGTCTGACTGATGAAGAAGTTCGGAAGGAGTCCGATTGATGAAAAAGTTCAGCTGAAGAAGAAGTCTGAAAAAAGTTTAGTTGAAGGAGAAGTCCAAAAGAAGTTCGACCGATGGAGGAGTCCGGGAGGGGTTAAGCTATTGGAGGAGTTCGACCACTAGAGAAGTCTGGAAGGGGCTCGATCGTTGGAGGAGTTCAACTGCTGAAGGAGTCCGAGAGGGATTCGATCGCTGGAGGAGTTCGACTACTGAAGGAAGAATTTTCAATCGAAGCTCTTTCGTGATTACTAGTTACATTAGGCTAAGCATCAGACTGAACTTCGACGGAAGCGGATTTATCCCAAATAGAGAGCAACTCCCTAAATTTATATTTACCTTGGGCCTATTTGTATTTACTTAATAGAATTTGTATTGATTCTTATGTACTTTATGTTTATTCCATCAGAAGTTAATATTTATCCTCCTCTCTTATTTTTTATCATGGTGGGATCTTTGGATGACCCATATTTTAGGGGCCAAGTTATGTTTGTTCTAGATGTTTTGTGTTTATTATCATAAAGTTTGTATTTATTATATAAAATTTTTATTTATTATTTATTGTTTGCATTTATTCTAGGATAGTTTGTGTTTATCCTAGCATGATCTCATGTAAGCCAAGAGCAATTTCCAATATTTGTGTTTATCCTGGACGTATTTGTATTTACTTTGAAGAGTTTATGTTTATTCTCACATAATTTATATTTATTCCACCAAAAGTTAATGTTTATCATCTTCTCTTATTATTTATCATGAGAGAACCCTTAGATGACCCAAATTTTAAAGATCAAGTTTGTATTTTTTTTCTAGATAGTTTGTATTTATCACTATAGAATTTATATTTATTTTAGAAAATTTTTGTTTATTATAGAGAGTTTGTATTTATTCTGTGTTAGTTTGGCATAGTTCCATACAAGAAAAAAAGCAACTTCCTAGATTTGTTTTTATCTTGGAGCTATTTGTATTTATTCCGAAGAGTTTGTATTTATTTTTATGGAGTTTGCATTTATCCCACCAAAAGTTAGCATTGGTCCTCCTCTCTTGTTATTTACCATCGGGGGCCCTTCGATGACCCAAGCTTTGGAGGCCAAGTTTACATTTATTTTGGATGGTTTGTATTTATTATATTAATTTTTTATTTATTACATAGAGTTTGTATTTATTCTAGAATTATTTGTATTTATCCTGCCATGGTCTCTTATAAGATAGAGAGCAACTCCCTAGGTTTGTATTTATCCTTGGATTGTTTACATTTGCTCTAGGAAGTTTGTATTTATTTCTATATACTTTGTCTTTATTCCACTAGAAATTAGTGTTTATCTTACTCTATTATTATTTATCATGGGGGGACAATTAGGGTTTCTATTTATTCTAGAAAATAGAGTTTTACATGGTTTAGTTTATGTTGAACCACTTTTCTTCATCTTTTACAGAGAGTCAATATCTAAAGTTCATAATTATTGCTGCAAGTATCCAAACTGACATCGATCACCCATCAATGTGGAACTTGGGTCGGGTCAACAAGATGCTTCCTCCTGAGCAAATCTATAATGGAAGTCCCATCCATCGAAGGTGCTCCAGTGGGGGACCCTCTAATGGATGCTTAAGTTAGCCGATAGTTGAGAATAGGGAAGAAAGAAGGGAAAAGATGAGAGAAAGTGAAGGTGTAGATACTATTCTCTGTGGGAGTGCTTGCTTGCTTATCCTATAGGATCCCCCTAGTTATCTCTTTATATAGAGATGGAGTTGTAGGTTGTTGTTCCTAAATAGTTATGTCTAAATCCGATAGGCCTTTTGGCCTAATTGGCTAGGATGTTAGGCCTTAACCTGGTAGGCCGTTAGAATCGGGAATCTACTCACTAACCTACAAATCATAGTGGTTAGTTGTGGGCACCAGTTGTCCACATTCTAGAAACCTTTGGAAGATTCCAATGACTCATCCTTGCCATCAAAATGGCTTATGGATTGAGGTTAGTATGGCACCAGAGTGCTTACTTAATTTGGATCCAAGATTGATTGAGTAGATATGGGGTCATAATCCCTAGGGTTGCATTATCTGATGTCTAGATCAATTTCTAAGGAACTGGAGTTGATACTCACGAGATCGGCACCCAATTATTGATAAGGTTGGTTGTCATCTGGGGTTGTAAACTTGCATTATTTCTCCTTGGACTAGACCTATAATGTAGTTCAAGTCACCTCAGTTACTAACCAAAGTTCTCTAATTGGTAGAAAATGGCTCACCCAAGTGACTCATGATGGAAAATGACTCTAGTTGGTGGTGGCCATTGCAACTCAAAGGGTAGCCGAGGCGAAGCTCATGGCAAGCAACGAGAAGCCAGCCGAGGAGAAGTAATCGACTATTACTAAGGCCAAGCTTTGGATGGTAGAGGAGTACAAGGCCTCAGAGGGGTTCAAGGTGGAGATCGTAGAAGGCTCCATGTTAGCCTTCACCTTGGGCTTCGATCTTTGCAAGACACAGATGGCCTGACTTTTTGTTGGAGTTGATGTGGGTCAGCTGAACCTTGAGGAGAACAAAGATGAGGCTAAGGAGGTGTTGAAAATTGTATCCTAAAGCCAATCATTTAGGTTGTAGATGGTTGAGATAAATATAATTATACTTAAATTATTAATAAATAAAATTATTATTTTGGTATTTTCATCAATTTGTGCATCTTCCTATAATGAGCTCTTCTATGATGAAGTCCTTAGGACTATTTAGACTTGACAAAGGATGATTTATCGTTTAGTCCTTAAATCATTTCATGATCAAATGATTCATTGTTATCTAGGACGACAATGTATTGAGTATAGATCATTGTATGCCATAAGTATTGATTGTCCTCTTAATCAAGAAGTATGGAGATACTGTTATGACATGCAGGTGAAGTATAGAGGTACATTTTACTGAACGTAATCCAACTGTGGAGCTCTCTTCTACCAAGAGTTGCTCGTGAAGGATATGGGTATATGTGTCCCTTAGACCTAAGATCACCATGGTGACTTACAAGAAACTTACTGTACCTAGGTACCAGACCACCTAAATTTCTAATTCAGTGATGGAAGGCTACTGGGTGCAGTCAAGTATTTGGCTTATCGATGCAAGATGGGATTGACCCCTCCAATTATTGGAGCAAGTGCATCATTGTACTTCAATTTAGCAAATCCTTAGTTGGGATAGTCCATATGATGGACGCTAAGTTTTGAAATACACTATAGATGAATTTTAGGGTTGACAGTAAGCCCTAGATCATCCTTTGAGCATCGAGGTCAAGGGGATGAATTATATGGTAACCATATTTCATAGGTTCGTTATTTTTGTGTTGCGACTTTTCGACCTATCCGAACCTCGGGTGTCATTACTAGATAGTCACATCGATTGGTATAGAAAATTGATTCCTGTACTACCAGCTTAGGATTCGAACCTATAGGATCACATAAGGAGTTTCTACCTGATCTGATGGCTGATCATGAGTCTTGAAGACCTAGGAGAGTCTAATTGGACTGAAACTCTATGACCAAGAGTTCTGCTGGACTGAAACTTTGAGTCCTACTCATCTAAGACTCTCTAATCAGGAGTTCCACTAGTCTAAAATTCTAAGATCATGACTTTCATTCATTTGGGACACCGGGTGAAGAAACTAGTTCTAGGGTTTCATAGGTAGATCTTGAAATTTTTTCAAGATCTTGCAGCGAAAGACTTAAATAAATCTAAAATTTATTTAAATAATTATATAAATACCTAGATCTCAGATCTATTATATGATTAAGGCATAATATTAAATCAAAAATTAAAATCAAATAAGAAAGAAAAAGGTTGATCAAATCAACCTAGATCTACACTATATCAAATGCAGGTATAAAGTTTATAGATCAGATCTTTTATCTGAGCAAGTTTAGACATTCTAACTTATTGATCTAGACTTGAGGATGAAGTCACGAGCTGTACACAGGTCTGACCTTCTTATCAGCATAGCCTATGATCTCTGATCTAAAGTCCGATGTAAGAAATCAGCACAGCATGCTAGTACTATGCTGATCTTTCTTCGACGGTCGATCCGATGCTCCCTTCTTCAAAATTTGGACTCTCTAAAATATGAGAAGAAATATGAGAGTTTGCTGATCTAAGGCTCTCTCAAAAAAACTCAAAAGAAAGGAGGAGAGATTGAAAATAAAACAGCCCTAAAAGAACTTCTTCTTTTTTCTCTCACTTAGACTCCAAGTTTGGTGCCATGGAACCCCCATGCCCAATGACCCTCTTCCTCTGATTTTTGCACACCCCAAACCTCTCCCAAAGCTCTATATTTCATAAAAAAATCAGAATAAAATTCATCCACTAAATAGGGAAAAAGAAGAGTAGTCCAAGTTAGGTCAAATTTTTAGACTAGGAATATCCAAATATGGAAAGTTATTGGGGTGCCCAACGCTTGGGCGCCTCCTCCATAATTTTTTGCATGGACTGGTAAGAGAGGGCACACAAAAAAGAAGATTATTTTTATAGAATAAGAGAAGAATTAATTAAAAGAGGGAGTGGTACTCAAGGGAAAATGTTTTGGTCAACAAAAATTCTATCTCATAGAATCCTAAGCAAAACTAATTCCTCCTTTGACTTGGTCTTCCACCTTACTTCCAAATATAACTTGGAGGGAGAGAGGGGGCATGGAAATCAGGAAGAAAGAAATTTTCAATGAAAAATACCTAAAAAATAGGTATAGAGGGCGTTGGGACCAAGGTGGCATAAGGAGATAGGGAGTCCTAGTCACACTATGACTCCTATTTTGACTTAGTCAAATAAGATCTTTTAATCAAATAAAATCAAGATTAAACCAATCCAATTAAATAAGACCCTAACCCATTTAAGAACTTAATTAAATCAAATTAAATTAGATTTAATTCTAATTTATATTTTAATTAAATTAAAAAATTAGATTAATCCGAGTCCTAGTTAGACTAGGACTAGTTCTTCCTTACACTTGGCTTATCCAATAAACCAATTGTGTTGTTCCTACGGCTGCTCAGAGCCACAGTCGTAAATCCGATCTCTTATGTAAACCTGAATGTTAATCCAATAAACTGAAGAAGATCTAAGAAAGATGAGAGAAGCTAGGGTTTTCATCTTAGAACCAGAGAGAAGAGAGAAGGGAGTTACGAAGAAAAGCTCAATTGTATTCACTTCTATTGTAAAAGTTACAATGTCCTGGTTTATATACCCTAGAGTTCCCACATAAATCCTAATAAACCATAGCTTAAAAACTTTATAGGCTAACCCAATACATGAAAGCACTCACCGAGCCCAAGTCTCACATGCTCTCATCCCCTGAATCTAATCCCAACCCATACATGAATTAACCCCCTTAAGACCACTCAAACCAAGTCTTAAGACCCCTAGGATCAACCCAGACCCTAGCCCAAAACAGACCCTTATGTAACTCTGCCCGCACACTAAGTTAGCTCAGTCTCAGCACTGAGCCAGCTAAGTTTCACTGGGTCAGCTCAGTCTAAAATTGAGCCGACCTAGTTCTGTGCCGTGCCTGCAGTCCCAAAGCTCGATCCTTTTGTTTTGCCTGTGCTCTAAGACTTAGCCGATCCATTTTTGGACTGAGCTGGCTAACCTACAGAAAATATCCTTTCTGCAGTCTTGATTATCTAGCTTTGATTTCTTGCTCCACCTTAAAATTTAGATCTCTGAAGCACCAACCAAGCTCCTTGAAGCCCTCAATACTCGAACCTCAAGCCCATGGAGAGCTACATGCCGCCTCCACCCTAGCACAACTCCTATGCTAGCCCTAGGACCACACCTATCCTAGTCTCCCCGGATCCCTCACCCTAGCTCCATCTGTGGCCTCCTAAGGCTTGGAAGCACCACACTACCTACAATCTCTATCTTGGTGCGTCCAAGCCTTGGCACACCTGGCAACATCCTCCTACACGATCCTGCTATCCTTGCAGGTCCTGATAGCCCCTCATGCTCACCTTGCCACTGCCATTCTTCTTCAACTGTTGAGCTCCTTTTGAGGCCTTCAGGATGACCACCTCCACTGCTGAAGTTCTTGGCTTGTTTCTCTGCACCACCTTTGAAGTTGTGGGTATCTTTCTGCTTGGCAGCTACATCACTTATCCTGAACTTTTCTAGAGATCATGCAACGTTCCTTTACCGACACTCGCCGCATATCCTGATTCTCTACCTGACACTATCTCCTTAGAGCCACGTCTATCTTCCTGCACAAACCTCTCCACCTGGATCTGTACAGCCCCAGCATTGATGCTGGAATATAGGTCCTCCCTCTGCACACCTCTACTCTAAACTCATGTCACAGCTTCCTCCACCCATGAAGCCACCTCTGCTCGGTGCTCCACCTAGAACTAAAGTCCCCCTAATGCTACAGAAGCTGACTCTGTCTCCAAGTCCCCCAAGGCCAACCATCCAACGCTACACTGCTGGGCCTGCTGCTGTACCTCGAATATCGTCGCTACCCCTTCGAACCCTCTACACTCCGTACACCTATCCGAAACCATCTCAGATACATCGCACCCTAAAGGCTCCTCCGAGACCACCAAGATTTTATTTGAATCTTTACTTTCAACGACTATACTGATGGAATCCAAACTTTCTCCTCTCTTACACTTCTTCCAAAGCGGACACTCCTACTTAAAGTGTCCTGCTTCTCTGCACTTGAAGCATCTCTTGGACCCCTTACTGCTCCTCTATTCACCCTTCTTCTTCTCTTTTCTATGCTTCTCTAAAACTACAAGACTCTCCTGAAAGACCCTCCTCTTCATCATACATTCTCACTACTCATTGAATCTAAGCACTGATACGATCTCCTCATACACTAGTGTCTCCTTACCATACAGTAAAGTTGTCACTAATGGATCAAAGCTCTCGGATAGTGAACACAGCAATAATAGACTCTTGTCCTCCTCTTCTAAATCCACCCCTATATTGAGCAAGTCCATGCTCATCCGGTCGAACCGCTGAATATGCCCTGCAACATCCTCGCCCTCCTTCATCCGAAGGCTATACAGTTACTTCTTCAGCATCAACTTGTTGCACATGTTCTTCTTCATGTACGACTGCTACAACCTCAACCATAATCCCTTGGGTGTTCTCTCCTCCAACACACCAAACAAGCCCTAATCATGGCACATGCCCTTTTCTCTAAGGACACCCACTCCTTATCTTTGATCTCTTCCGACCTATCTTTCAAGGTCAAATCCAACCTCATCTGAACTAGCAGATCCTCCACTCTTATCATCCATATCGTGAAACTTTTCTTTCCATCAAACTTCTCTAATCCTACCTTCAATCCGTTACTTTCCATGATCAATCCGAATCAAATAACAGCAAACAGATAGATCTGAGAAATACCTTAACTAGGGATGGTGGATAGCAGCCATGTGATATTTTTCTTCCTCACAAAGCCTGGAGAAAGCCTTCAGATTTGAATCTCGCTGCTGATCTCTGCTAAAAACTAATTTTCTTCCTCCTTCATGCTCAATCGTGCTCTGATACCAATTATTGTTCTTACGGCTGCTCGGAGCCATAGCTATAAATCCGATCTCTTACGTGAACCTAGATGTTAATCTAACAAACTGAAGAAAATCTAAGAAAGATGAGAGAAGCTAGGATTTTGGTGTTGGAATCAGAGAGAAGAGAGTTAGGAAGAAAAGCTCAATTGTATTCACTTCTATTGTAAAAGTTACAATATCCTGGTTTATATACCCTAGAGTTCTTATATGAATCCTAATAAACCACAGCTTAAAAACCCCTTAGGCCAACCCAATACATGAAAGTACTCACCGAGCCCAAGCCTCACATGCTCTCATCCCCTGGATCTAATCCCAATCCATATATGAATTAGCCCCCTTAAGACCTCCCAAACTAGATCTTAAGACCCCTAGGATCAACCCAGACCCTAACCCAAAATAGACCCTCGCGTAACTCTGCCCACACACTGAGTCGGCTCAGTCTCATCACTGAGTCAGCTAAGTTTCACTGGATCGACTCAGTCTGAAACTAAATCAGTCCAGTTCTATACTATGCCTACAGTCCCAAAACTCGATCTTTCCATTTTATCTGTGCTTTGAGACTTAGCCGATTTAGTTTTGGACTGAGCCAGCTAACCTACAAAAAATATTCTTTCTGTAGTCTTGATTCTTTGGCTTTGGTTTCTTACTCCACCTTAAATCCTAGATCTCCGAAGCACCAACCAAACCCCTTGAGGCCCTCAATATCCGAACCTCAAGCCCGTGGAGAGCTACATGCCACCTCCACCCTAGGACAACTCCTATCCTAGCCCTAGGACCACACCTATCCTAGCCTCCTCGGAGTCTGCACCCTAGCTCCGTCCGTGGCCTCCCAAGACTTGGGAGCACCACACCACCTACAAATTGAACTTCATCCAATCAAGTCCAAACCAAATCTAATTAAATCATATTTAATTAGACTTAATCTCAATCTATTAGCTTAATCAAATTAAGTCAATTAGTAATCCAATTGCTAATCGATCCTCCTACAACACTTGCACTAGGTTAAACACCAATCATATTAATTGTTTAACCCTAGAACAATTCTTAATCATTGATTAACCATCCGATCAGATCGTAAGCTTTAATGTGTGTGACCTCATAGGTCCGAACCTAAGCTGGTAGTATAGAAATAAATTTCTATACCAATCAAAATGATCATCTAGTAATGATATCCGACGACCAGATAGGTCAAAGGTGTAAAACACCATCCTTAGAACCCATGCGGATATAGTTTTCATATAATTCATCTTCTTGACCACAATGCTTGTAGGACACATCAGAGTTTAACTGTCAACTCTGATCAGATTGTCCACATTGTATTTCAAAATATCAAATCCATCTGATGGATTACTCTAGCTAAAGTATTGCTATATTAAAATATAGTGATACATTCTTCTCCAACTCTTGGAGTTGTCAATTCCATCTTGATCACACTCCGACATCACAAGTACTTGACTATGCCCAAAAAACTTTCATTACTAAATTAGAAATTCAGTTAGTCCGGTACCAAAGCACAGTGAGTTGCTTACAAGTCACTGAGGTGATCTCAGGTCCAAGGGATACTTATATTTATATCCCATCAGAGACATTCTCGATAGCAGAATGCTCTAGAGTTGGTCATGTTCAATGATGATGTACCCATACATCTCACCTATATGCCATACCAGTGTCTCCACACATCTTGGTTAAGAGGATAACCAATCTATATGGCATATAGCGATCTATGCTCGATAGACATTATCGTCCTAATTAACAGCCTATCATTTGGTCTTGAATAAATTTAAGGACTAATCGATAAATCCTCTCTTTATCATAACTAAATAGTCCTAAAACTTCATCACAATAATGGAGTTCATTAGAAGATGTAAACTTATGATGAAAAAAGATGCTAAAATATTTTTTATTAATTAATAAATTAATTATAATTTTTCAACCATCAACAGGCTGATGATTAGCTTTCGGACATAATTTTCAACAACTTTCACTTGTCCTAAAGCCACTCGGCACAGTATCTAATACCCATCTTCAACTTATGGTTGTCGAACTCCTTGATTGCCAGGGCTTTAGTGAAGGGGTCGGCTAGGTTCTCATTTTCGTCGATCTTCTGAAGATCGATGTTACCATGATCCATGATTTCATGGACCAAATGGAAGCGGCATAGAGTGTGCTTTGTTCGCTGGTGAACCTTTGGTTTCTTTGCTTGAGTTATGGCATCAGTGCTATCACAGTAGAGTAGGACTGGACTATCAATGGAGGATGCTACTTCGAGCTCGGTGATGAACTTTCTTAGCCACCCAGCTTTCTTTGCTACATCTGATGCTACCATGTACTCTACTTCGCAAACAGAGTCACCCACTGTATGCTATTTGGAATTTTTTCAGCAGATGGCTCCACCATTTAGAGTAAAGATATATCTCGACATACTTTTATTGTCATCATGATCAGATTGAAAGTTGGAGACTGTAAACTCCATAAGCTTTAGATCTGACTCACCATAAACCAACCATTGGTCCTTAGTATTTCTCAAATACCTAAAGATGGTTTTAATCACCTTCCAATGATTTTCTTCAGGGTCAGACTGGTATCTACTCACTACTCCTAGTGAGTATGCCACGTCTGATCTCATACATGTCATTGCATACATAATAGATCCCACTATCGAAGCATACGAAATTCTACTCATACACTCTCTCTTTAGGACTTGTCGGACAATCCTTCTTAGAGGAAGAAATTTCTTGGCCTATTGAAAGATAGCCTTTTTTTGAAATTCTCCATGCTGAACCTCTTTAGCATAGTTTCTATGTATGTGGATTAGGATATACCAAGCATTCTTTTAGATCTATCCCTATAGATCTTCATCCCTAAGATGTAGGATGCTTCACCCAAGTCCTTCATGGAGAACTGTGATGACAACTAGACTTTTATTCCATGTAGTGCGGGGATGTCATTACCGATTAAGAGAATATCATCCACATACAAAATAAGAAATACCACTGCTAGACCATTTATCCATTTGTAAATGCAGGGTTCTTCTCTGTTCTTAACTAAGTCATATATTTTGATCACTTTATCAAAATGCATGTTCCAACTTCGAGATACCTGCTTCAATCCATACATGGATCTTTGAAGCTTGCACACCTTGGACTCATCTATGGATGTGAACCCTTCAGGTTGTATCATATACACCTCTTCGATCAGCTCTCCATTTAGAAACGTTATCTTCACATCCATCTGCTAGATATCATAGTCTAGATAGACAGCAATGGCAAGCATGATCCAAATAGACTTGAGCATTGCCACAGGAGAGAACGTCTCATCATAGTCAATACCATAACGTTGGCGATACCCCTTGGCAACCAGACGAGCTTTATAGGTCTCTACCTTTCCGTCTACATTCCTCTTTCTTTTGAAGATCCATTTACACCTAATGGGTTTAACTCCTTCAAGTGAGTCAACTAATGTCCATAGATCACTGACTTTCATGAAATCCATTTCGAATCTCATGGCTTCTAGCCATTTCTCAGAGTCGGATCTCTACATCGCATCCATATAAGTGATTGGGTCCTCATCGTTCTCATCGAGTTTGATGGGATCACCATTCTGGATCAAGAATTCATAGTATCTATCTGGATGGTGAGGTACTTTGCCGGATCGCCTTAATGGTGCAAGTTTACTAGGCTTCGGATTTGATCTGATCAAATCCAACTTAGGTTTAACATTCTATGTTGAACTTTCTAGCTGTTGAACTTCATCAAGTTCAACCTTAGAGGCAACAGTTCCTTCATCAAGGAACTTCTTTTCCAAAAAGGTTGCCCTAAGGCTGATGAACACTTTTTGTTCATCAGCATGATAGAAAATAGTATCCTTTGATCTCTTTTGGGTACCCTATGAATGTACACTTGTCAGACCTAGGTCCAAGTTTATTTGTAACTAACCATTTGACGTAAGTCGGGCACCCCCAAATCCTAAGGTGTGAAAGTACTAGCTTACGCCCTATCCATATCTCATATGGGGTTTTAACTACAGACTTACTTAGAATCCTATTTAATAGATAATAAGTCAATTCAAGTGCATATCCCCAAAAGGATATTGGCAAGCTGGTAAATTCCATCGTGGATCGGACCATATCAAATAGATTCTGATTCCTTCTTTCAGACATACCATTATGCTGTGGTATTCCAGGAGGAGTCCATTAGGAGAAAATTTTATTCTCTCCTATATATGTGAGAAGCTCACCAGAAAGGTATTCTCCTCCTCAATCAGATCGAAGAGTTTTAATACTCTTTCTAGTTCGTTTCTCTACTTCACTTCGAAATCATTTGAACATTTCAAAAGGATCCGACTTATGTTTCATCAGATAGACATAACCATATCTGAATAGATCATCTGTGAAAGTGATGAAGTAGACATATCCACCTCTGGCACTTATACTCATTAGTCCATATACATCAGTATGTACTAGACCTAAGAGCTCATTGGCTCTCTCATCTTTTTCAGTAAAAGATGACTTTGTCATTTTACCAAGAAGATATCACTCACAGGTTGAAAGTGATTCACAATCATTAACTTCAAGGATTCCCTCCTGAGTCAACCTATTTATCCTATTCTTGTTTATATGACCTAGCCTATAGTGCCATAAGTAGATATCTGATATGCTATCTAATCTAGGATGCTTGCTAGTAGAATAGACTACATTAATAGGTTGTTATAACATATATACACCATTGTTCAATTATTCGTAGAAAGCAGTAACATCATTCATAATGACATTACAAACTCGTTTCTTTATTAAAATTTCATAATTGTTCATGGCCCAAAGACCTACAGAAATGATATTTAAAAAGAAACTAGGATAAAAATGATAATCACTAAGAACAACGGTATGAGATTCAAATACAAGTTTCAAAATTTCTAAAGCTAGAACTAGAACTGGTCTTCCATCTCCAACGTTCAGGAACTCTCACCTTGCTCGAATCTTCTACTGACCTGCAACCCCTGCAACGAATTATAAATATGATAAGAACTATCGATATCCAATACCCAGTCAGTAATATCATAAATAGAAAAATTGCAAGGAGTTATCATATAAATACCTTGTCCAGCAATAGCTTGCTTCTTTCTCTGCCTATTTGGGTCTAAGGAGGCAATGTACTGAGGATAGTTTCTCTTTCAGTGCCTCCACTTCTTGCAAAAAAAGCATTCAACTTAACTCTTATCGGGCTTGATCTTTCGGGTCTGAGCCTGCATAGGTATCCTAGCATGAACATGCACCTTCTTGGCTTTCTTTTTCTTGTTCTTCTTTCCTTTCCTAAAGGATCGAGAATGAGAAGATGAACCTCCCACTAAGTTCATCGACTCCTTATGGAGTTGGTGATCCTTCTCAAAGTTCTGAAGTAACCTCAGTAACCCGTGGTAGTACACTTCAGACTTTGACATTCTATAATGTGTAAGGAATGGGAGATAAGACTTGAGCAGCGAGTTCAATATTGCATCTTTCCCAAGTTATTTGTGCAAGGAAAAGTCGAGCTTGCTCAAGCGCTTTATTAGCTCGATCATGTACAATACATGATCAGTGATAGAGACACCATCTCACATTTTGGCATTGAAGATGGTATAATTAGTCTTGTGCCTCTCAACATCATCAGGTGTGCCAAAAAAATCCTCCAACACTTGGAGCATTTTATTTAGCTGAGCTATCTCAAACTTGCGATTGAACTCGTCACTCATCGTAGCCAACATAATGCAACGTACCATGATTCGATCATTAAGCCACTTCTGATAAGTGTCTCTGACTATTCCATGTGCATTGACAGCTAGCTTCTTAGGTGCAGGTTCCGTCAGCATATATAGAATCCGTTCATGCTCCAGGACAATCTTCAACTTTCGGTACCAGCTACCAAAGTTAGGTCCCACCAACTTATTATTGTCCAACAACGATCGGAGTAATAGAGAAGTGGCCATATCTGAGCAAAGAAAAATCAAAATCTAATTAGTAATTAATTCATTAAATCTAAAGATTTAGACTTTAATTAAAATATTTTTCCCACTATTTTATTCGAATTGGCAGCCTCTACCTCCAATTTGAGGAATTATCCTAATTTCTTAGTGGATACTAGAATCCACATAGACTGTACACAAGTCCAACTTTGGTTGGCCCACCCAAGCCTTGGCAAACCTCTATCCAGTTGGGCCCTCCATCTCCATCTTGGTGCTCCCAAGCCTTGGCAAATCTCTCGACAATGACCTCCTGCACGATCCCACTATCCCTGCCCACTTGATAGCCCCTTGTGCAATCATCGCCTCCACCAATCCTCTTCAGCTATTGTGCACCCTTAAGGCCTTTTGGATGACCACATCCATCACTGAAGACTTTGGATTGCACCTCTGCACCATCCTAAAATTGTAGGATCTCTTCTGCTTAGCAGTTGCATCACTTTTCCTAGACTTTCCTAGAGAACCTACAACATTCCTATACTGGCACTCACTGCAAACCCTGACATGGTCTTCTCAGAACTACATCTATCCTCCTGCACATGCCGCTCCATTTGAAACTGTGCATCATCGATGCTGGTGCTAGGATATCGATCTTCCTGCACTCCTCTGCTCTGAACTCATGTCAAATTCCTCTCCAATTATGAAGCCACCTCTCTGGAGCTCCATCTATATCCGAAGTCCACCTGATGCCGTAGAAGCCGACTCTATCACCAAGTCCCTCGAGGCCAACCAGTCAATGCTTTACTGCTGAGCCTGCCACTGCACCTCGAACACCATCGCTGTCCCTTCGAATCCTTTGCACTCCATGGGCCACTTCGAAGCCATCTCGAATATCTCCACAACCAGTGGGCACCTCCAAAACTTAAGAGCTCATCCAACTCTTCTGAAATCAATGACTAAACCCTAGAAAATTTCACTCTAGTCCTTCTCTTCAGTCCCACACCAGCCACGCTTAGTTGCATCTAGAGAACCATCCTCCACCTGAACCGCGACTCTTCCTGATGCTCCTGTAGAAAAAAATCTGATTCACGATACTTCGGCTACCTGAGATGCCTCTGGCACTCTCTGAGACCCCCTGGCTCTTTTGAGATCTACACTTGGTCTCCCTGAGATACCACGAACACTCTCTGCTGAGATACACTCCTCGACTACTGCACCATCGAATCTCTCTCAGCCCCTGTGCCTCTAGGGTAGCGCTCCTGCAGCACTCCAGTGCTTCTTGACTTGTCTCTATGCTGCTCTATAGCCACCCAGCCCTAACCTACTGGACCTCCATGGATCATCCATCTCCATCACTTCCAAGGCTTCACAAATTCATGCTCTGATCGAATCGCTAAATACATCTTCGACTACTTTTTCGCCTTCCTAATATTGAAGGACGTATAGTCGCTTCTTCAGCCTTCCTTCGATCATTATTCCTTGGGAAACCTTTCTTCAATAGTCCAACACTGCCCATCTTCCTAGAGAACTCTAATGCTCTTTGCTGAGATACCTCCCTCGGCTACTGCATCGTCGAGCCTCTCTCAGTCCTGCATCTCCAGGGAAGCACTATTGCAGCACTCCAGTGCTTCCTATCTATCACATAACCATCATACACTCTAGTCTTTCCACCAAGATCGATCAGCAAATCATACACCAAATCCTTTCACCCTAGGAAAATCCCTTTTTGTTAATCCTCTCAACCTCCACCTTCAAGTTGCTGCTTTCAGTTGGCCAAACCACAACAATAACAAGGTAGATTTGAGATATACTGTGGAATCCTTGTGCAGATTTCTAATTTCATCTTGTACAATTTTTCTTTCACTTCCATGCACCATCAGGCTCTAAAACCTGGCTCTGATACCATATTGTCGTCTACAACATCCTAGGCATCACCTAGCTCTGATCCCATCTTGTCGTCCACAACGTTCCAAGCATCACCTAGCTATGATACTAAATTATAGACTCATGATATCGCTCGAACACCAATCATTGTTGACATCACAAGCACCAACACCATGTTGCGGAAGCTCCTGATCTTTAGCATGGACCTGAAGAAACCCATGACGTTCTCTATGGGTAGCAAACCATCGATCCTCCATCTAGATCTATGGGGCACCTCCCTCCTTGGGCTTGATTTCAACCTTAGGTGGCAACTCTAGAGAGAAGAGAAGAAGAGAGTTGAGGGAGAAAAGGTCTGTATTGATTTCAACCTTTTAAAAATCCTAATATAATCTATGTATTTATACATAGCCATTAGGCTCGACCAAAAACTTTCCTAGCTAACCCAATACATGAAAGCACTCACCGAGCCCATGTACACCCATGTCTTCCATGCTCTCATCCTCTGGATCTAGACCCAATCCATACATGAATTAGCTTCCTTAAGACCTCTCAAACCAGGCCTTAAGACTCCTAGGATCAATCCAGACCCTAGTCCAAAATAGACCCTCGCGTAACTCTGTCCGTACACTGAGCCAGCTCAATCTCAGCACTGAGCCAGCTAAGTTCCACTGGATCAGCTCAATCTGAAATTGAGCTAGCCCAGTTCTGTGCCAAACCAGCAGTTCTGAATGCGCAGCTCTCTATTTTACCTGTGCACTAAGACTTAAATGATCCAGTTTTGGAATGAGCCGACTAATCTATAGAAAATCTTCTTTTTGCAATCTTGATTTTTTGACTTTGGTTTCTTGCTTCACCTTATGTTTCAAATCTTCAAAGCACCAACCAAGCCCCTGAAATCCCCAGAGCCAACCTCCTGACTCCTTTCATGGCCTCCCAAGGCATGGAAACACCACAAATCCTCACACCATGTACATCTAAGGGTAGGTTCATAACCAATTATTTTTCTAAATAATTTTTAGTAATTAAATTTTGCCCCAGGCCCTAATTAGTTGGCTTTGGCCTTCTAAGAAAAGCATCCAGTTGAAGGAAAAATCCTGTTTCTCGGGTCAGGATCGTTCAGATCTGATTGGATTAAGAGAGATATTTCAAAAATTTTTTTTTTGGTTCTAGATCAGATCTGAGATTTTTCAGATCTGATATTATTAATCTAATAAAATAAAATAAAATAAAAATAAAGAATAAATTAAATCTAAATTAATTTTACCATGTAGCGGGTAATCAAATTACCTTGTGATGATCCTAATGCCTTCCTGAGGTTCTGAATCTAGCCACGCAAGTGCCTGATCTCTATCGATATCCACTCAGATAGGATCTAAAGATCTTCTCCTTCTTTATCACTTCTCCAAGTATCAGATCTGGATCTGATTTGGAGGATCTTCAAAACTTCTTTTGAAGATCGGATGTCGTCTCTTGCAGTAGTACTGCCTTCTTCCTTTCTCGTCGTCTTTCCCTTGCTTGGATCGCACCAAACTGAAGCCTAAAAGCCTTAGGCATGGATAGGAGAGAGAATACCTAAAGATGGCATGGAGGAGGGAGAGAAGCAGCCTTGTGGCATGGTCAACGGGCTAGGGATCTTAATCCTAAGTGCAGATAGGGTTTATATAGACCCTGCTACGCCATGCAGTACCACATCATTTCGAAAAGTCTTGGCCTTTTGTGCAATCAGATCTAAATTTGATTGATGGGATGACATCATCTGATCCAATTAGATAAGAGCCCCTCTAAATCATCCTTAGATGGTGCCAAGACTGGTCAAAGTCTAGTCTTTGGTGCCATCTAGGTAGAATCCTCGAAGCAACCTGGAGTCCCATCTGTTTGGGACTCCAGACATCACAATCCATGGGCGCACGCCTCCCTAGGCATGCACCCCTTATCCTCCTACCTTTTAGTAGGTGGACTAGTCCAAATGTTCTCTGCTATGATGGTTTGACACATGGGCAGATGTCTAAGTGTCAAAGGTCAATGTTTGACTAAAGTCAAAAGATAAGATTTAACAGGTGACGAAAAATGATAGGTGTTGTCTCAAATTCATCTCATAAATTAAGATAATCTTTTTCTGACCTGGACAAACTTCAGTCAGACCACATAAAGATACCTGAGTGAGTCCAAATATATTTGGCTCAGTTGAGACAACTTTTTATGATAATTAAAAGAGAATATTAGGCTCAATCGTGTGCTAGCATGATTTTCTTGAATCAATTAAATCTAATTCAAATCAATTAACCTGAGTTAGTCCAATTGATGATATCCAGATCCAAACCCTTATTTGTGTGATCCAATTAGGTTCAGTCCCATATGGTAAGGAGATATATCACGTTCTCTATCATCGACATCATCGAAATACCTTCCGATGGATCAGAACTTTTCTAATTCAAACAACTAGAATGATCGATCATCAAAATCATTCTAATTACTCCCAAAATCCACCAGTGACACCTAGCAGCATATGGTGGCAATCCATCAAAACTAAAAATGAACCTTTCAGTGTAGTTACCTGTGTGGTTAAGTTCTTCTATCTTGAGCCCCGATCGAATTAGGGTTAAGGTGAACTCATCAAACCCTAATATCCGTCATATGATTAATCATTTGATTTAAGTCCAATATGAAAACCTTAATAGAAACTCTTTCTATTATTTCACTCTGCCATGGCCACGGGCTTATCGACTTGATTCTCGTGATCATCATAGGGCTACTCCTCATCTATCGTGGTAGATAGATTTTCTCTTGGTGCAATCCAATTTCTACAATGAACATGCTATAGCCAACATACATCTCAGGGTTCTACATGGCTAGAAGATCGAGTCATGGTGTAGTCAAACTATAACATCCTCAAGGTGAACTGTCGATGCACCTCAGGTCAAAGAACCAGACACACAACTACAGCTTCGAGCCAGTCATCGACGAGAAGGTAAACTTCCTAATGACTGCTCGAGGTGGTCATGCTAAGTGCCCTCGTTCTCTAACGAGTACCTATACTCTTGCTCCGGTGTGTCTACACCATAGACTCAAAACTCATCGACTATAAAGAAGCGATTGTACACCAACCTTCCGAATCAATCACCATCCTATGATCTTATGGTTAGGAGCATTTTATGAGTTAATAATGAAAATTCATGTCTGAAATTTTCAACTCTTGAAAATAAGAATTATCATTGCCATTAACTCAAGGAATGTATCATAGACACTAAATACACATTATGATAGAAAATAATCTATTTTATTATTTATAGTCAAAATTATAATTTTATCCTTAAAAGTGTATAACAAGTGTCAGCCAATTCTAGCTTCTAGGACACACATATCTAACAAACTCCCACTTGATCTAAAGTCAATTGGCTACAAATCTAAGTCCCATCTTCTCAAGATGGGCTTCGATCTTCTGCTGGCCCAACAGCTTTGTAAGTGGGTCTGCCGCATTGTCTGTGAAGTCGACTCTCTTAATTCCAACGTATCCCTTCTTGAGGTAATCGTGGATGAGGTGGTATCACTGTTCGATGTGTTTGGATGTCTGATGAGATCTCGGCTCTTAGCAAAGGCTATGGCACCATTATTGTCGTAGTATAGAGGAATGGCATCTGATGGCATCACTCCAATTTTTACGATGAACTTCTTATACCAGAATGCCTCCTTCATAGCTTCTGATGCAGCGATGTATTCTGCTTCCATGGTGGAATCTACTATTACTATCTGTTTGGAACTCTTTCAACTAACAGCACCACCATTACATATAAATAGATTTCCAGATGTTGACTTTCGATCATCTATATCAGACATAAAATCCGAGTCTATATACCCCTAGACTTGGAGTTCTCCATTACCAAAAACCAAGAACATAACCTTAGTTCTTCTTAAGTACATAAGGATATATTTCATAGAAGTCTAGTATTCTTCATCTGGATTCGATTGATATCTGCTCGTGACACTCACAGCATAGGCTATATCAGGTCGTGTACATAATATGGCATACATGAGGCTCCCTATTGCAGAAGTATAAGAGATCTTGCTCATGCGTTCTATCTCCTCAGTGAAGGGAAATCCTGATTTTCCGATCCAGGTTCGTCCAGATCTGATTAGATCAAGAGATATATTTCAAAAATTTTTTCTTGATCTCAATCAGATCTTGATATATTTCAGATCTGATTCTTATTATTTTAATAAATAAAATAAAACAAGATAAATTAAATCAAATTTAATTTACCTGATTTGGGTAATCCTATTACCCTGTAGATGATCCTGATTGCAGCAGAAGGTTCTGGATCAAGCCACGCAAGCGCTTGGCCTCTACCGGTATCCACTCGGGTTGGATCTGAAGATCCTCTTCTTCTCTATCACACCTCCAAAAATTAGATCTGGATCTAATCTGGACGATCTTCAAAACTCTTTTGAAGATCTGCAGTCATCCTTTTGCAGCAGCGCAGCCTTCTTGCTTTTGATCGCCTTTCCTTGATCTGAATCGCACCAACCTAAGTCCAAAACTCTTTTGACGTGGAGAGCAAGGGGAGAAGAGACTATGGCATGGAGAAGGAGGGGAGAGGCAGCCTTGGGGCGTGGGGTTCTCAATTGAATTGCATTCACTTAGAATTAGGGTTGGCGCAGGGTCTATTTATAGCCTCTTGTGATCCAACTCCTCTTCCTCTCAACCAATCACAACCCTTTGTGAAATCAGATCTAAATCTGATTGATTGAAATAGAGGACCCTGGATTCCTCCTTAGAGGGCACCTAAGACCAGTCAAACTAGATTCTTAGTAGAACTCTGATTGGAATCCAAAAGGGGAGGTGGAGTCCTTGTCCAACAAAGGACTCCTAGGCGCCTCCTACTTGGGCTCACGCCACCCTTGGCGTGCGCCCTTCTCCTTGCCAGGTTCTGGCAGGGGGACAGGCCCCACCAGCTCTCCAATAGGTGCATGACATGTGGTCAAAAGTCAAAGGGTCAATGGTCAACGTTTGACCAGTCAAAGGTAGACTTTTGACCAAAGTCAAAGAACAAGAAATGGCAGGTGACCAAAAATGGTAGGTAATGTCTTACAAATAAGACAATCTATTCTGACTTGGACAACCTCCAGTCAGACCATATAAAGGCCTCTGATTGAGCACAAACTCCTTTGGCTCAGTCAGGACAACTTATTTATGATAGCAAAAGAAGAACGTTAGGTTCAATCGAGTGCTAGCACGATTTCCTTAAACCTAATTGAATCTCATTCAGATCAATTGCACTAGATCAGTTCAATTGATGATCACCAGATTCAAACCCTTGTTTGTGTGACCCAGTTAGGTTCAGTTCTGTATGGTAATGGGATATGTCATGATCTTTATCATAGACATCATCGAAACTCCTTTCGATGGATCAGAACTCTTCTGATTCGAACAGCTAGAATGATCGATCATCTAAATCATTCTAATTGCTCCCAAAATCCATCAGTGACACCTAGCAGTATATGGTGGCAACCCATCAGAGCTGAATGCGAACCTCTTTGTGCAGCTACCTGTGTGATTAAGTTCTTCTATCTTGAGCCCGATCAGATTAGGGTTAAGGTAAACTTGTTAAACCCTAGTCTCTGTCATATGATGTAATCATTCGATTCGAGTCCAATGTGAAAATCTAAAAAGAAACTCTTTCTATTATTTCACTCTACCATGGCCATGGATTTCTGGACTTGATTCTCATGATCATCATAGGGCTACTCCTCTACCACCGAGGTAGATAGATTCCATCTTGATGCAATCCAGTTCCTACAATGAACATGCTATAGCCAACATACACCTCAGGGTTCCATATGGCTAGGAGACCGAGTAATGGTGTAGTCAAACTATAACACCCTCAAGGTGAACTACCGATGCATCTCAGGTCAAAGAACCAGACACACTACTGCAGCATCGAGTCAGTCATTGACGAGAAGGTAGACTTCCTAATGACTACTCGAGGTGGTCACGCTCAGTGCCCTCGTTCTCTAACGAGTACTTGTACTCTCGCTCCGGTGTCTCCACACCGTAGACTCAAGACTCATCTACTAAAGAGAAGCGATCGTACACCAACCTTCCAAATCAATCACCATCCTCGTGATGATCCTATGGTCGGGAGCTGTTTATGAGTTAATAATGATTATTCATGTCTTAAATTTTCAACTCTTGAAAATATGAATTATCATTACCATTAACTCAAAGGATATATCACAGACACTAAATACACATGTGTGATAGAAAATAACCCATTTCATTAATTATTGTCAAAATTACAATTTTGCCCCTAGAAGTGTATTACAAGTGTCAGCCAATTCTGGCTTCTAGGGCACATATATCTAACAATCTCCCACTTGTCCTAAAGCCAATTGCCTACAAGTCTAATTCCCATCTTCTCAAGGTGGGCTTCGATCTTCTGCTGGCCCAACGGCTTTGTAAGTGGGTCTGCTACATTATCTGCAGAGTTGACTCTCTTGACCTCAAGATAACCTTTCTCAAGGTAATCGCGGATGAGATGATATCGCCGCTCAATGTGCTTGGACTTCTGGTGAGACCTCGGCTCCTTAGCAAGGGCTATGGCGCCATTGTTGTCGCAGTAAGAGGATGGCATCTGATGGCATTACTCCAATTTTGCAGCAAACTTCTTGTACCAGAATGCTTCCTTTGCAGCCTCTGATGCAGCTATATATTCTGCTTCCATGGTGGAATCTGCTATCACAGTTTGCTTGGAACTCTTCCAGCTGACAGCTCCACCATTGCACACAAACAGACTTCCAGATGTCGACTTTCGATCATCTATATCAGACATGAAGTCCGAGTCTGTGTATCCTTGAACTTGGAGTCTCCGTTACCAAAGACCAACATCATATCCTTAGTTCTTCTCAAGTACTTAAGGATACATTTCATAGAAGTCCAGTGTTCTTTCACTGGATTTGACTGATAATCTGCTTGTGACACTCACAGCATGGGCTATATCAGGTCGTGTACATAGCATGGCATACATGAGGCTCCCTATTGCAGAAGCATAAGGGATCTTGCTCATGCGTTCTATTTCCTCGGGTGTGCTGGGGCACATCTTCTTGGAAAGATGAATACCATGTCTGAAGGGTATTAATCCCCTCTTAGAGTTTTCCATACTAAACCTCTTTAGTACTTCCTCTATGTACATCTCTTGTGAAAGTCCTAGCATCCTATTCGGTCTATCCTATAGACCTTAATTCCTAGAATAAAGGATGCTTCACCTAGGTCTTTCATGGAGAATTTCTTGGACAACCACATCTTGACTGATGTCAACATGGGAATATCATTCCCAATAAGGAGGATGTCATCCACGTACAATACGAGGAAGACAACAGCGCTCCCACTGACCCTTTTGAAAATACATGGTTTCTCTTCATTTTTGATGAAACCAAACTTTTTGATCACATCATTGAAACGAGTGTTCCAGCTCCGAGATGCTTGCTTAAGTCCATATATGGACCTTTGCAGCTTGCAAACCTTGTGATCAGTATCACTGGATGTGAAACCTAGCGGCTGTTCTATAGATATCTTCCTCAAGATATCCATTTAGGAATGCCGTTTTCACGTCCATTTGCCATATTTCATAATCGAAATAGGCTACAACAGCAAGCAATGTGCGGATGGATTTTAGCATAGCTACCGGAGAAAAGGTATCTTGATAGTCAATGCCTTCGCGTTGACTATAACCTTTTGCCACCAATCTAGTCTTGAATGTCTCCACATTCCCATCTGCACCAATCTTTCTCTTGAAGATCCATTTACACCCAATAGGTACTATACCTTCTGGTGGATCTACCAAGGTCCAGACTTGGTTTGAGTGCATCGAGTCGATCTCTGACTTCATTGCCTCAAGCCATTTCTCGAAGTCGATATCTGATATCGCCTCGTTGTAGGTTTTGAGATCATCTTCATGAGCACCATTACCTACGAGGAATATTTTCTCTACATCCTCTGAAATAATACCTAAGTATCTTTCAGGGGGACGGGAAACTCTTTCCGATCTATGAGGTGGAGGAGGTAGTGTTCTTATTGGCTCAACCTAATTTGGTTCCACTTGGTCCTTAGGTCTTTCCACTTGTGAGACTTTCTCATCAAGCTTAATCTGCTTTCCAATGCCACTATCTTGAATAAACTATTTTTCAAGAAATATGGCAATGTCGACTCATAATCACATTGTGGTTCTTCTGGAATATAGAAATAGTATCCTAATGACCTTTAGGATTCCTATGAATCGAGCTCTGAAGACCTAAATTCTAACTTGTCCGCTTGTTGTCTTTTGACATGAGTCGGACAACCCCAAATTCTGAGATGACTCAGACTTGGTTTCTTACCGTGCCATTATCTCATACGGTGTGGTAGGAACGATTTTAGAGGGAACCCTATTTAGTAGATAGATTGAAGTTAATAATGAATGTCCCCAAAGAAAATCTGGGAGGTCTGTGATGCTCATCATGGATCGAACCATATCCAATAGAGTCCGATTTCTCCGTTTCTGAAACCCCGTTGAGTTGAGGTGTTCCTAATGGAAGTCCATTGAGAGGACTATGCCATTTTTCCTTTAAGATAGTCTAGGAATTACCCGGCTAAGGTATTCACCTCCTCGATCTGATCGAAGAACCTTTATGGATTTTCCAGTTTGTTTTTTCTACTTCATGTCTGAATTCTTTGAACTTTTCAAAAGCTTCAGACTTATGTCTCATAAGATACACATACCCATACCTAGATAGATCATCGGTAAAGGTGATGAAAGTAGACAAAATTGCCTCTAGCCGGCACATCGAATGGGCCGCCACACATCAGTATGTACTAGGGCAAGGAGATCTGTGGCCCTCTCCCCATGTCCAACAAAAGGGAGTTTAGTCATTTTGCCTTGAAGACAGGATTCACAAGTTGGATATGACTCGAAAGTCAATGGACTCAATAGCCCATTTTTCTCAATTTGTTAATCCTATCTTCTGCTATATGACCTAATCTCAAGTGCCATAGATATCTGTCGTTTGGACTATCCCTAGGTCATTTGGCATTTCACTGTTTTGCTCGATAGATTAAAACAGGTACAATCATATGCAACTGATAAAGACCATTAACAAGGAAAACCATTTGCAATTCATTTTTTCTTCATAAAGAATGTTACAATTCGGTCCTTAAAAGAAGGTGATCACATAACCTTTCTTGTGCTCAAGCCTAGAAACAGAAATCAAATCCTGCTTAGCTGACAGGCACATAAATAACAGTCTTTTTTAAAAACCTAATCGTCTAAACCAGATGGTAATCGAAGAAGAGGTATTGTCCCCACGGGGGGGTTCTTTAAAACATTGGCAGCAACTCTTGCTCCATTATCGATGCGTAGAAATATGTCTCATCCCTCAGCCTCACTGCTATCCTCTAAGACCCTGCATAGAAGTGCACAGATGAGCCACTAGAACCAGAGTCAAGGCACCCAACTGGAATGCACGAAGAAATCGTAAGGTTAGACTTCAAAATAAACGAGCATACCTCCAGAAGGACCTTTCTTCTTTGTATCTTCAAGGGTGGCCAGTTAAGTAGAGGCAGTTCCGCTTCCCACATGGGCCGTCGCTATTGCAATGGAAACACATTTCTTTTGCCATCGACCTTCTTCTCGCGTTCTGCCTTCTTCTTCTTTGATCTTCACCTTTTGTCTTTTCCACAAACCTTCTTTTTCTTTCCATAAGGACTTTCTTTTGGAAGAGTCCGTTCCATAGCAAGAACTGAGGCCTTTAGAACCTTTCATAGAAAGCTCAGCGGTTAACCAGCATATTCATCAAACTCGGCCAAGGAATTCCTGAAGTTCTATGGCATTGTGGTAACATGATAATCCCATATGCATCAGTCAAGGATTGCAGAATATATTATCGGTCTCAAGTCCAAGTCCAACTTCCACACACTACTCAATCCTTCCAATCCTTGATCACATTGTCATGACAGTGATCATTGGACTGACTGCCATCACGCATCTTAGCCTTAAAAAAGTCATTTCGTGACTGATGCTGCGCGACTCTGTTCACCAAACATCTCCTGCATGGTGAGCAACATTGCGATCAGTCCCGATTATCTTCATGTTGGCGCTGGAGCTCATCAGAATCGACACCAACATGTAGTATCTGGCCTTATTCTCTCAACCATTTTTCCAGAGACGCTCCTCGTTCAGTGGAATCAGCTGGTAAGAGTAGGAGGGTCCTGGTCCAAAAACATGTGTTTAAACTTCTTGACCCAAAAACAATTTTGTAGTTCTGAGCCAATCTATATAATTGGCCCAGCAGTCTTGGTGTCTAGGATACGTGCCAGTGCGGTGGATGCAGATATATTTTTCTATTAGAGAGTCAAAGATTTCTAGTTACGATACGTATTACTTGACCAATTCGTTAGGGCATTTTATTTTAAACAAATTAGCTCCCACTATTTTCTCGGATCCCTACCTTCCCATCTGTAAGATGCAAAAATTTTCGCGATTGATGATTTCTAGTTGGTGGTGCGGTCTCACCAACTGACTCTTCACCTCACTAACAGTTATTGGTGATGGTTAAATAATTCTTATTTACTGTTATCAGATGTTATTTTATAACATCTATAATATCAGAAAATAGTAAATTAAGAAGATCTAAAAATTGATTTAATCAGATTTAAATCAAAGACATTTGCAAAAACTATTCTATAAGAGCATATTCTTTATTCTGAAACTAGTCTGCAATCTTCATGTTCTTTAGATCAAATTCATTTAATTAATTTTTTTTGATTTAGATCTTGATCAACATCTCATGTGACATCTGAAATCACTTATTTTCTAATTAAAATAAAATTAAAATCAGATCTAAACAATTTTAGAACCATGGCTCTGATACCAGTTGAAGGGAAATCCTTTGATTTTCCCGGGTCCAGGTTCGTCCAGATCTGATTAGATCAGAGAGTATATTTTCAAAAATTTTCTCTTGACTTAATCAGACTCTTGATATTATTTCAGCATCTGATTCTTATTATTTTAATAAATAAAAATAAAAAAGATAAAATTAATTCAAAATTATAATTTACCTGATTTGGCGTAATTTATTATCCTGTAGATGATCCTGATTGCAGCGGAAGGTTCTGGATCGTAGCCAACAACGCAAGCGCCTGGCCTCTAACCGATATCTACCTTGGGTTTGGATTCTGGAGTATCCTCTTCTCTTCTCTATCACCACCTCCAAAAATTAGATCTGGATCTTGATTCTGGAGGATCTTTCAAAACTCTTTTTGAAGATCTGCAGTCGTCCTTTTGCAGCAGCGCAGCCTTCTTGCTTTATCGCCTTTCCTTGATACTGAACGCATCCAACCTAAGTCCAAAACTTCTTTTTGGACGTGGGAGAGGAGCGCAAACGGGGGGGCGGTCGGGGGGGGGCGGGGGGGGGGGGAAGGGGGGGGGGGGCGCGAAAGAGCAAAAACCCCCCCCCCAAATTTTGGGTTTTTTTTCATGCGAGAAGAGGAGGATAGGTAGCCTGGCGTGGGCGTTTTCTCAATTGAAATTGCATTTCACCTTAAGAATTAAGGGTTGGGCGCTCAGGTTCTTTATTTATAGACCTCTTGTGATCCAACTTCCTCTCCTCTCAACAAATCCAACCTTGTGAAATCGATCCTAAATCTGATTGCGATTGATATATAGAGACCCCTGGATTCCCCTTTAGAGGGCCGCTCTAAGACCAGTCAACTGGATTCTTAGTAGAACTCTGGATTGAAATTCCAAAAGCGGAGGTGGAGTCCTTATCCAACAAGGACTCCTAGGCGCCTCTACTTTGGCGCTTCACGCACCTTGGCCGTGCGCCCTTCTCCTTGCCAGGGTCTGGGGATATGCAGTGTCACGACATGGCATAAGACCCACTCACCCAGTCTGACTCAATAGTGAGTGCGATGACATGTGGTCAAAGCAAGGAGTCAATGGCTCAACGTTGACCAGTCAAAGGTTAGACTTTTTGACCAAAGATCAAAGAACAAGAAATGGCAGGTGACCAAAATGTGCAGGTAATGTTCTTACAAATAAGACAATCTATTCCTGACTTGACAAACCTCCAAGTCAGACCATATGAAGGCCTCTGATTGAGCACAAACTTCTTTGGCTCAAGTCAGGACAACTTATTATTGATAGCAAAAGAAGAACGTATAGGTTCAATCAAGTGCTAGCACATTCCTTGAACCTAATTGAATCTCATTCAGATTCAATTTGAACTAGATCAGTTCAATTGATGATCACCAGATTTCCAAAAAAAACCCCTGTTGGTTTGTACCCAGTTAGGTTCAGTTTCTGTATGGTAATGGGATATGTCATTGATCTTTATCCATAGACATCATCGAAACTCCTTTTCGATTGGATCAGAACCTTCTGATTAGAACAGCAGAATGATCGATCATTAAATCTAGAATTCTAATTGCCTCCTCAAAATCACCAGTGACACCTGCAGTATATTGTGGCAACCCATCAGAGCTGAATGCGAACCTCTTTTGGTGCAGCTACCTATGTGATTTAAAGTTTCTTCTATCTTAGCCCCGATCAGCATTAGGATTAAGGTAATCTTCAAACCCTAGGTCTCGTCATATGTGAATCATCGATTTCGTGTCCAATGTGAAATATAAATTAGAACCTTCTCTAATTATTTCACTCTACATGACATGGAATTTCTGGACTTGATTACTCATGTCATCATAGGCTACTCCTCTACACAGAGGTAGATAGATTTCCTCTTGATGCCAATCCAGCCTCTACAATGAACATGCTTATACCAAACATACCAACCTCAGGGTTCCAATATGGCTAGGAGACCGTAGTAATGAGTATAGTCCAAACTATAACACCCTCAAGGCTGAACTGCGAATGCATCTCCAGGTCAAGAACCAGACACATACTACAGCCATCGAGTCAGTCATTGACTGAAGAAGCGTAGACTCTCAATTGAACTACTCGAGTGTGGTCACGCTTCAGTGCCCTCGTTCTCTAACGAAGTACCTAACTCTCGCTCCCGGTGTCCCCACACCGTAGACTCAAGACTCATCTACTAAAGAGAAGCGATCGTAAACACCAAACCTTCACGGATCAATCACATCCTCGTGAGCATCCTATGGTCGAAAGCTGTTTATGAGGTTTAATTAATGATTATTCAATGTCTTAAATTTTTTCAACTCTTGGAAAAAATATGAATTTATCATTACCCCATTTAAAACTCCCCAAAAAGGGAAAAAATTTTTGGTTAAATTCCACCAGACACTTAAATCTCTCTC